>JZKD02S2142444.1:160430-173011 GCA_000966675.3 Picea glauca
CCTGTTGAGGCAGGCTGAGACGCTATTTTATTTCTGGGCTTGTGTGGCCCCTTTGCGGCTCGGGGGGCTAAGGGGGAAGAAGAGTACCCCTAGCGTTTGGCTGGGAGGTACCAGTGAGTTTTCTTTGGTCGGCAAGCAGAAGAGGCACGGAGCGAGGGGGGCGGCACAGCGCGAGGGTCATCTCCGAAGCGGGCGTGTGGCCAAGGTATGATTTTTATTTGGTAAGGTAAAAAGCGTTTTATATTCGGCAAATCCTTGTTATTAGTGAAAATATCATGAGATTGTTTGGCATTATATTTTGAAATCTTGTTCCGCAATGATATGTAGAGTTGTTTATATTTGATCATGTGTCACCTTAGTGAATTCGGTGATGTTGTTAATTTCTCATTTGTCAAAAAGAAAAGAAAAAGAAAAAATTTTCCTATTGTACTTCGCTATTCATAGACGTAATTTAAGGGGTCGTAACAAAACGTCCCCTAAAGGGGTGACGTCATCCTTAATTAGGGTTTAATTTATGCATAAGATGAAATTTTAAGTGAATTGTTTAATATTATTGTGTTAAGGGGGCAAGATTAGGGTTGTTGACCCCTAATCTTGTGTTTTACTCTTTATTTTGTGGACAAGCCATGTTGACTAATTTTTGTATAAATATAGATCATAAGATCTCAAATAGAAATCATAACTTTCCTCTCACAAGAGGTATTGGTTTGAAATTTTCACCCCCCTTTGCTATTTAGCTCTTGCGCACTTGTGTATAGCTGAAAATTTGAATGGTTAATGGAAGAAGTGATGCGATAGCCTTGGAAGGTTAATTTCTAGCTCCTTTTGTGGATTGTCTTAGCATCTCTCTTTATCTCGGTATGGTTTTTACTCTTTTTCTATCATTTTATTCATGTCAAGTATTGTTTGTGATAGGAGCTAGGTGGGAAGTATAAGGGCATACACCCCCACCATAGTCTTCACCATTGTTTTCATTTTATTGCTTCATCTCATTGACAAGGGTTTGCTAAGAGAAGTATAAGGGAATACACCCTCTTATTTTAAACCCTAGCTTAGAGAAACTTGCCTTGGTAAGTAAAAGGACTTACATCCCCAAGGAGGTAGCTTCTCTAAGCTCATTGAGACTCCATTAACCCAATAGTAAAGGCACTAGTCATATTTTTATTGCATTGGAGATATAAATTATTGTATTGGGAAACGTGAATTTCAATCTTTTTACTTCTTGCAAAAGTGGATTGTTTTCCTTATGCCTTGGGCACCTCACAGCCATTAGGGTGTCCTCATCCAAGGGATACTTATTGTTGTTGTTACAAATTTTCTTCTTCAGCCATTAGAGCTGCAAAAACCCTACCATTCTTGCTTAAACAACTCTTTTATCAACCATTAGTTTTGGCTCAAAGTTTGCACACATACTCTCCTAGTCCTGGCGCACTTTTTGACAAAGTTTGAAGGAATTATAGTGGCTGATTTTCTTGCTGTAATACATTGAATGTTACAGACATAAGGCTGATATAATTTGATGTAGACAATTGTTTACAACAACTTTATCTTTTGTGCTAGAATTCAGGGTTTTCATCTTGAGTTTATCTAGTCTTTCTCTTGCATTTTCTACTTGATATCTAGCACTTATTGGGCAGATTCTAGTATCATTTATTTGCTGATATATACTATTATGTACTGCTGCAAATTAGGGACAACAATCTTAACTTCTTGATCCAACTAACATATACTATTGCAAACTGTGTTTTCTTGTGTCTCAGGCACGTACAATCATCCAACGAAACACTATACTTGTGGGACAACCTTTACTTGACTTACAAAGAATCTTTTCCTACCCTTCCTTCCATTTAGACTTGACCTATAGGGGATCCTTTCCACTTTATTCCATCTTCGTTTCAATCACCCTAGGGTCACCAAGATCGCCTCCCTAGAGTGACCTAGTCACCCTTGAAGTGCGTGACCTACATTGAGGTGACATTGGGTGTAGGATTCCCATAGTTATAGCAATTGTTTCCTTGGTTGGGTCGGGATTTTCCAAACCTACAAGTTGTGACATAACATTTTGGCTTCGTTTCCGGGGATGATTTTTAATCCTCTTTCGAACCCTAATGACACTTTGGTAAGCTATCCCAAAGCCTTACCCTTATTTTACCTGGCGACTCCATCCAGGGAATGTTCCCTTTCCACCCTCTTTGATGAGATCATCTTGAAGCTCATTTGGCGACTCCACCTTCCCAGAAACTTCCTTGCCCCAAACCTTTTCCACATGGGAAATTCAAGCCTTCTAAGGTTTACCAAATAAGGTCTCCTCTCAAGTCTCCCATTGTTAAAATTATTTTCCATAAATCCCTTCCCCTTTCTCCAATGGCTCACCCTTGGGCAAGAGACCTCTACAAACCCCTAAATATGTCTAATATCCAAGGTTACCCTAACCAAATGCCAACAGATGTCAATAAGTGGTTTCCAAGGTTCCCAGGAAACAATGTGATAACTGTCGAAGACCACATTTATGTCATGGGCCGAGATATGGAAAATGCAGGTATTGATCATGAAGATGTGGCCATGAGACTATTTGACTCATCATTGATTGAGGAGGCTCTTGATTGGTTCAAGGGACTCCCTGATAATTAGATCATGACCTATGGTGCCTTTACCGCCTTATTTAAAAGAAGATGGTCAAGGAAATAAGATGGTGGGACACTTGCAACTCAATTCAATCAAATAAAGAAAAAGGAGAACGAAACAGTAAGATAATTCATTTCAATATTTGACAGGTTACACAATCAAATTCCAACAGATTATAGTCCTACATCATCATCAATTTGTCTCCTTTACATGAATTCCTTTGAAGGGAAGTTATGATACATTCTTAAAGATAAAAATCCCACAACATTGGTACAAGCTACAAAATTCAATATTGACATTGAAGATAATCTCCTTGATTAAAAAATAGAGCCTTTTCAGTATCCCCACAATAAGAAAAAATCAAGGATTAAGGTTTTGAACAACATTTCTCCTGATCTGATTACTCTTTTGACTCAGAAGATAGACCAAATGAATACTCAGTTTGATCAGGTAAGAAATCATCTTATGAAATGTATGACTACATTGGAAACAAATCAATCTGCTCCTAGACCTCAATTTTCTAGACAACAGAGAGATGCCACCGGTTGGAAGCCAAGACCTCAACAAGAGGAAAAGGCCCCAAATACTTTGAAACCTGTTGGGACAGTCGATATAGAATATTGGTGTCTCCCATGCCAAGAGCCCCATAGGGAAGATGGATTTCCCCAAAAGGATGAAGATTATCCTAACGATATAAACTTCATGATTTGCAATCTCAATGAATAACAAACTACTCGAGATCTCATCGATAAAGCCATAAGAATAGGAGAAAGAGAGGGGATACTCCAGGCCTCAAGTAAGTTGCCAGATGATCAAAAGAAGGAACTAAAAAGGAGGGAAATTTTAGTCTACATAAGAAATAATTCTTCAACCCCTTCGTCACAGCCTGATACTCCTCTTCCACCAGCAGAAAAGATGGCTCCACCACCTCCACCGTCGGTATGTGAGTTGCCTCCTGAGCCAACTCCTGCAGATGACATTCAGTTGAATATCGATGTTGCAAACATGTTTGGAAAGCTGAATATGACGGTTCTAGTGACAGAGATGTGTAAGATCCCTTCCATGAAAAGGGAAGTTTTGAGGATATTACAGGTGCCAGCTAAGAAAGAGGATCCTCCCATCGTACTAAACACCATGTATCTGGATTGGCCAAAAGAAAAGAACCTGCCTTTTTATCTCTCATTAGGCATGAATGGCCTCTGCTTGAACAATTGCATGCTTGATTTAGGGGCTTCAACAAATGTCATATCTTTGAAGGTAATGAAACAAATTGGTTTGAAGACAAGCTGACCTTATGGAAATTTTTGTGGTATTGATTCAAGAAGAGTTAAGGTCTTGGTAGTATGTGAAGACGTTAAAGTATTTTTAATATACTTTCCACATATGAACATCCTCATAGATATATTGTAATCGATGTCCCTGATGCCTAGGAGATGCTCTTGTCAAGGACCTGGTCCTCAACCCTTACAGGTTTCCTTAGTATGAACCTTACACATACATATATTCCCATGGGTGATGGAACGTATGAGATCCTGCATAACAGGGAGAAAAAAGATACACATGTGATGAATCTGAGAGGGGCCAACTATGTCAGTGAACAATACCATGATATACCTCAACATATTTTTGAGTATGATCCATCCGAGTTACCATTCATGCAGGAAGATGCAGTGGAAATGTTCTTACCATGGACGGATAAAAAGAAAGTTGCACGGTACCATAATAAGGAGCCGAAATATATTCATATTATACAAAGGAAATATGAGAAAAGTAAAGAAATTCTCAAAGATATCATCCACACAGAGCCGCCATACGATGAGAATACACCTTGCGCTGATTTCAATGAAGGAACTCTTATGCTCATGTGGGACAAAAGAAAGGGAAATCCCAGACATGAACAGAAAGACAATAACTCATGGCTTGGCCCTTACATGATAGTGTTTGGGGACTCAATGTTGATTACCAAAGCAATGGTCGATCTATCAAGCCCAAGAGGGAACACATTGAATTCAATCATCCCTCTAATCAAACAAATCCTACCACATTTTGAGAAAGCTTATTTTTATCACATAAAGAGGGAAATGAATGGAGAAGTTGACCATTGGGCAAAGGTTTCTTCTCCTTAGGCCCAAGAAATATTGAACAAAAATGGGGTATTAACCTATATCTTAATCCCATGATTTATTTGTTAGTGGATATTTATTGACACCCAATTCAATATGCAAATATCATTAATCAACAACTAGAGGTGAATTGGGAAGGACAACGAGAGGTGGCCTTCTCCTCATTCCCATATGGTTTGGTAGGCCTCATTCGTGTTAATTCAATGCATAGGTATGAACCCTTGCATGAATTATGGGACAATGTCGACCCTAAGACCTACCTTGGGATGTTTTCTCGATGATTCTTCTTGGGTTTCCCTAGGACTAGAAATTGGCAGTGAGTTTAGTGTTGTATCAATGGAGCATTGGACATTTTGGTGTGGATGTGGTGAGCCTCTCGGTGGGAAAATTCAGATTTTTCTGAGGGCGGTGGTTTTGGGTCGCATTGGGATATCAATGTTGGTAAATTCTCATGCTCTGGCCAGGAAAGCCTTGGTCTCTCGACCTTTCTCTCTAGTTTCTATTGTCTCTAGTGTCTTTGGGATTACTGTTTGGAACATTTAAAGCAGAGTACATTTGGAGTTTCTTTTCTTTCAGGGGTTTGGGAATTGGTCTTTCAATTTGGGTTTTCTTTATACTAGTTATGTAGCCAATTGTCTTATCTTGTCCATACAGTTTTCTCCTTGACTATGTAGGTGTGGAAGGCATAGTCAGGCCAGTCATGGACAATAATGATATTAAAGAAGTTAGACGGGTTCTCTGTAGGCATGAAGATATAAATTAGGCCAATCATAGTGAAATAATGTTATTTTCCTCCAAAATTACTAAGCGCTTGAGCAGGCCAATGCCACACATAATGCTAATATTATGAGTCTTCTTCTATAGAAACAACAAATCGATTCACTAGAGGTTGAGTGCAACAAAATTCACTCTTTGGTTCTCTCTCAACATACTATGTCTCATTTGCCTCCAACAACAATGACGCTAGGAATTCACTTCAATTAGGGTTAATGGAAGATGAAATAGTGCACTGAAATCATGATCCTATGGAGATTGAAGGCCCAAGATCCCCCCATTTAGGAGAGGGGTAGGATGTCCAAGGTAGTGTCCATTTTTTACTGAATTTGAATGTTCTTTTGAGTTGTATGTATTTTGCTTCAATATGTTAAGCAAACCACTAGTGGAAATACTTGGAACTCATGTTTGGAGAAGGTGTTACTGATTATAGCTATTTCTCTAGAAATATGTATAGTTTTGGTGCAATCTCTGAACTATGTTGAATGTAATTGTTGTGACCTTCGACACAACCATCTTTTGAATGAATACAAATTTCTGTTTTGTTTTAAAAAATGTCAAAAAATAATATTAATTGTGGTGTAATCATTGAAAGGTTGACTAATAAGCCTACCTAGTGGAAAGATTAAAAGTGTCTTTTGTTTATAGATATAAAAACATTACAAAAGCATTCATAATCTGATTTAAGTCACAATTTTTGGGGAAGCTTTCCATGTGTTACTCCTCATTTTGGATGAGGCTCATACTATTGAACTTCTTCACTACTCTTGTGATTTTCATCACAAAGAGATTTGGATGGTTGGGGCATTCATTTGGTTTTGTGGATTGTTGATGACGTGGAAGATGATGAGCTAGAGGTTTTGAAGATGTTTTCTTATTTTTCATAACATAACACTTGATCATATGTTGTTCTAGTCTCCACTCTCTGCTAGATGAATGTACACGAGGATGTATGGATCCTTTGGTGGAATTCCTTATCATTTTGGGGCCAGGAATACATGGTATCGACATCTCCATTTGGTTGGCTTCATCATGACATAGAGTGCTTGGCATGCAGTCACTTTGTTTTATGTGGTTTTATCACTTGGTTTGGATGAGCATGGGCATGGTTAGGGCTAATTTTCTCTAATTCCCTATCTCTTATGGATGACATTTGCACATGGATTGGATAATTGTAGGATAGAGCATGGTATTACGTTGAGTGCTCCCCTTCTTGGGCCCACATTTGGAGGAATTTGCACATTCATCATCACCTCATACATATTTTGATGAGGCCATCCTTCTCTTTGATGAGTCGATTGGGCTATTGATGACTTGGCATATGGGTTCATGACATATTTTGACTTACACTTACTTGGATCCATTTCTCCTCATGCTTTATTGGTCCATATGTGCCATTTTGGGGATTATTGTGCACACATGTTGAGGCATATTATTGGATTAAAGGGGGTTCGTCCCTTCCTTTCACGAAGATGATTGAGTGTTGTTGACATTCCACATGTTGGGTCCTTATATCATGGATCCAATTGCTTGATTTGAGGATGATGTCCACTTTGGAGGTTACTTTGCACATTTAATGGGACTTCTCACCTTGGGATATGCCACAAATCGGAGTTTATTCATGGTCTCATGCCCGATTTTGATAATACATCCATATTGAAGAAGGTTTCTTGCACTCATAGTTGAGGATGTCCCACATTATAGAAGATCAAGGAGGTTTAAAACCCTAGATCTAAGGTTGCACTATGTATTTTGAGGGTGACCTATCTTCAAGAGAAATTATCTTGTGTTGAGTGCCCAAAATTTGTCCATATCAATGATATTAGATGCAAAATGGTATTGGTATTTCCAAAATGTGGTCATAATAGAAATTCTAGCAAAAATTAACACAATTATGGTGCTTTTAAAATTTTCCACTAGAGAATTTTCATTGCAATTTTGACCACTCATTTGAGGAATGCCCCAACTTTTTGGCTTGAGTGTTTTGGTTATTTGGGGAGATTATTCTTGATATATACCCTTGGTGAATATTTCCATAGCTCTTGATGCCACATGGCCCATGTTTTATGCATCTATTTGAGGTCGTCGATTTTTGGGAGCTTATAATTGTTGTTTGTTGGGATGTTTCACCTTGGAGAGATATGTATCCACCTTGGAGGAGATCTAGGAGATTTTCATTACCTACTTTGATATTTGGTTGTGGATCTATCCACTTGAAATCCTTTGGAGGTTAGGTATTTCACCTTTGACTCATCTTCTTAAGTCTTTGATGGAGTTGTCCCACTCTCTTGGACCTATTTTGTCGGAGACTTGTACATGTGGTTTGACCAATTCATTATTTTATGTATTATTGAATAATTAGTTGGAGGAAATAATTCTTTACTCCTCTCTAGGATAAATCTAATGTTTTCACATGATATACTATCATTATTTTGTAAAGGAAGTTGAGTTAGACTTTATATAAGGAATAACCTTTTCTCATTTGTAGTCATGGTTGGATTTTTGGGAGCTTCTACTCCTTGGAGATCAATTGACACCTATCTTTCTTGGAGAATATGGATGTATAAGGGTTATTTCTTTGTGGATGTTGGTGTCAATTCATGAAGCTTTTCTATCATGGTTTCTATTTGGTGCATAAATATTGATTGTGAATGATCAAGTCTTATGCTAGCTTACTAGATTAATCCATTGAAGGGTAAAATCTACCACTTGAAAGGAAGATGTTTTGGTTTAAGTCATATCCTTCTTCCTTTGTTAGTTTGATAATTATTTGATACCTTGCTTTGACTATCCATTTTAGGAACCGTAAAAATGGTTTTGAGTATGTTTATCAAGCTATAATTGATCTTGTTGGTGAAGGTTTCTGCCTTGAGGACCCCTTATTGTAGGTTGTTGTTCTTCATTGTTAATTTTGATTATATGAGAGATTATTTTTCCTCTTGGATTATATCCTCTTATTCCTAATCCTTGGATGAAATAGATCAATTTAGAAGAGGGGTTTTCTTCTTGACCCCATAAGCCCCTTTGATTCACCTTGACTCGATTGTCCTTGTTGGATTTGGCAGTAATCTCTACTTCCTTCCATCACCTCTTTTTCTTTCCTAAAATACAAAAATTTTGTTTTACTAAAGCTACTCTTAGGTCACCTTGTGCCACATTGCTTAGCTTTAGTAATTATACTAGGGATACCCTCATTGTGTTGGAGGAGAGCCAACCTAAAGTGAAGAGAATAGGTTGTTTAGGTGACAGTGGTGACTGTTATCCTCAACTTTTAGGGATAAATAAGGAGGCAATGTCTCAAGGTCATCAAGTTGCAGACATGGAGTTCTGAGAGACCACATGACTAGCAGTTTCCACTTGCACATATGGAAGCCCGCTCTACCACCAAAATTTGGATCCATCATCAGGGCATCCACCACACCAGTGAGCTTCTGGAAGGAACTTGGGTCTTGCTTCATGCAGTGCAAGTCAGGTATTGTGGCATGTAATCACCGTAATATTTGAGGCATTTAAACATCTTGTATTCAAGCTACTTTTGATTATAGAACACCTACTTGGGAATTATGATTTTGACTTTGTTTCACCTTGGTGAGTGTCATCGATCTCCTAGTAAGTCACCAACCATTCCCGACCATACTTATCACTTTATTCTCATTGCATTCCCATCACATTTTTCCCTCTTCCAAGACCTTTGACTTTAGTGACCCAAGAAGAGAATGTACCTCATTTCATGGGAAGAAGGGGCTGAAGGCCCGAGGGGATGGTGGCTGGAAACAAATATAAGCCTTCTAGATGCTTGCCTAGACAAGTCTAGAGAACGATGAACTGCTTCTCTTAAATTAATTGAAGGCCTACAAAATATCAAAAACATGATAAATATCTCGCTTGAATGAAAGACTAACACTGGTGTGTTATAACACTTTGATGGTTACCCCTATGGCACTTTGTGGACCTCTTCTTTCAAGTGAGATTGTGTTACTGCCCCCCAAGCTAATCGATTCACTATTGGGAGTGCACACGTGTTTGGATCATTAATTAATTAATAAATGGCTATAACTGGGCTTGGAAAAAGGTTGCATTGAAGACGAAGGTGCATCATACCCTCTACAAAGGCACCCATAAGTGAGATAATATGAGCCCTTGTATGTCATGAAAATCATTGACCTATGAAGTCTAACCCCCTATTGTAACAACCCTAAGTAATTAATTAATTGTCCTGATTTAATAATTGTTTAATGTATATTAGTTAATTAATTAATTAATTAATTGTCGTGATTTAATAATTGTTTAATGTATATTAGTTAATTAATTAATTTCATGATTAAATATTTGGTTAATGAATTTGAGTTTAATAAATTTTAATTTATTAAATGGAAACTTAACGTATCGAATGAGGGAACCAGTAAAGAGAAAGGGGATAAGGTGGTTGGCATTGAATGGAGGGATAAGGTGGGTGAGTCTTAATGAAAGAGAGAAGGTGGTGGATGAGCAGGGGGGGGAAAGGAGGATATGAGGGGGAAAAAAACTCAGGGAAAGGAGGACTTTTGGGAGTGAGCATTATTTTTCATATTGGGAGACTGTATTGGAGCATTTTTTTTGGGAGATTGGAAGATTGTATTACTGGTTTTGGCTAGAAAAGCTTGTTGTAGGACTATTACAAGGGGGCACCTATTGTTGGGATTTTTGGGCTCGGGGGTGAGGAATCCTTACGGAATCCTAGAGCTAGGGAGCCGGAGAGGCTCTGTTCCTAGCTGGCAAGGAGGTTAGACGGTTTTGGGCAGAGCATCAGGCAGAGTTGGGGAACAGCAGTAGCATCAATTAGAGGTATGTATTTTCATTATTTTGCTATGTTATGTAATTTATTATGATCTGCTCATAAATTTTAATTATGTTGAATGGTTATGAATGGTTATATGCTAGTTATGAATGGTTATATGTTGAATAAGGAAATTGTGAAGATGTTAGGATAGCATTTCTCTAATTAAATTTATATTTTATAAGGCTCTGTTGGAAGAGACCTTACACATGGTATCAGAGCCCTGGTTTAAAAACTTGGACCAGGGTTGACCCACCTACCCGCATGTATGAAGGAAAGTTCAGGATCGAAACTGTTCCAACCCAAAAATTTAAACAACCCCTAAATAGTTATATTGAAACACTAAATAATCTGTATAGGGTATATTTATATTGAAAGCAACCCCAAAAATCTTGGCATGTAGCCCTGAAACCCTTATAAGAATTCTGAAATAGGTGAAAGGTAGTAGGAAGGAGTCCTGCAAACCTATTCCATTCTTCCATCTATGTTCTAGCCACTTGTAAATCATAAAGATTATGATCTGCATAAGATAGAGGAATAGAATCAATATATTATATATATAACAAAAACAATTGAACCAAAGAAATGTTAAATAAATTAAAACAAAAAAAAAACAATTGCTTATGAAAAAGACTGTTGATGAAGCCATTAAATCTGCCTATATGAAAGATGATCATCTTGTTGGCTTCCCTTATTTCCTACATATAACTGAAATGACCTATTAGTTTGTCTGGAATCAGGATCAAGAGAACATTTGTCCTCCCCACTAAAGCGTTACATCCAAAAGATTTTGAAAGTGAATATGCAGGGTGCATATGGACCAGAATGGGCTGCAAAAGAGAAAATCAAGCGTAGAGAAATAGTTGCTCCTGAAGCCCGATATATTTTGTGTGGAGTATGCAAAGTGCTAACAACGAACATCTTTCTAATATGAATAAAAAGTGGTGGGACCAAGGCCCCATATATAAATGTCTTCCAAGCAATGAGTTAAGTTGCATACACCAAGTTAGCACTCTAGACCAAACGCCCAAACTCGAAGGAAGGAGCCCACGGGTCAACAAATTTGCTGGTGTGTGCACGAGTTCTAATCACTATTCCTAAACACCTAAATCACTATCCATATGCCAATGTCAACAACTACACATGCACCAAGTCCACAATTCCATACATAAATAGATACAATTCCACGCGCATGTCAGAGCATCTGGCAATTGACATCAAGTCTTCGCATGACAGAATTTAAATCCCTCCCTTGAAGAGAAAGGGTCGAGTTTAAAAAAAAATATGGTTAAGCCCGGATGGAATCGAACCTGAGCATCTCATAGAACAACCCAACGACTTACCAATATACTTGCGCATGTGATTGAGCAACTATCGGCTGGAGGTTTGAACCTGTGACCATCCCAAGCACCCAAAGAACTCATGCCCACAAGCTAAGCACCTATAATACAAATGCAACACAACACTAAGTTTCAAGCAAAGTCTATGAGCCACAAGAGCCAGTGCTCGAGCGTTTATCCACCTGCACATATGACCAAGGTTAGCGCCAACACCAACAACAGAACTAGCGCCCAAGCGCTTAATACAAAGTCACATGGAGAAAGAGCCCATGAGGGCATTGTGCTCAACAAATGCCACAACCCCACAACACCATCAACCCCACAACACCAGTCAATCGAGACCAAGTTTCTGAATGCCATGAATCAAGTCACATGGAGGAGATCTCACGGACTGAAATGAATCCACAGACCATCGTAGGTATTACGCAGATCACCATGGAATGATCCACTAGGCAAGCATACGCCCGAGATTCAATCTCCAAACAAATGTATAAAATAATGGGTCTTTTGCCCATTTCTCTTTCTTATCCAAAGATTAAGTCAACTTCCATTCCATGTTCAGTCTACCAAACCTATCGTCATGTCAAACTAACATATGCAGTGCCAAGGAGGGAGCCCAAAAAACGGTGCACTATGGTAGTACGGTCGGGCTCTTGAGCTTTGGTAGCCAAACAACGCAGGTTCAAAAACCTACTGCACAACCAAGCCCACACAGTCAATATGCCTTCCCTCTGCTGAGCAAATGAAAAAAAAAATGAGAATGAAAGAGGAGTGCGATCGCCTTTGCAGAATGGAGAGGCGTGCAGGGTTTGGGATTGAGAGGTGTGTAGGGTTTGGGAGTCTTTGGGAAAGAGAATGGTGAGGGAAAGGCACGTGGGCCTCATGCGAGGACCCACTGCCCAC
>JZKD02S2142444.1:180252-255917 GCA_000966675.3 Picea glauca
GAAAGGGGGACTTTTGGGAGTGAGCATTATTTTTCATATTGGGAGACTGTATTGGAGCATTTGTCTTGGGAGATTGCAAGACTGTATTGCTGGTTTTGACTGGAGAAGCTTGTTGTAGGACTGTTACAAGGGGGCACCTGTTGCTGGGAGTTTTGGGTTCGGAGGCTAGGAATCCTTATGGAATCCTGGAGCTAGGGAGCCAGAGAGAATCTGTTCCTAGATGGCTAGGAGGTTAGACAGTTTTGGGCAGAGCATCAGGCGGAGTTGGAGAATAGCAGTAGCATTAGTTAGAGGCATGTATTTTCATTATTCTGCTGTGTTATGTAATTTATTATGATCTTCTCATAAATTTTAATTATGTTGAATGGTTATGAATGGTTATATGTTGGTTATGAATGGTTATATGTTGAATAATGAAATTGTGAAGATGTTAGGATAACATTTCTCTAATTAAGTTTATGTTTTATAAGGCTATGTTGGAAGAGACCTTACACCTATCCACTTCATCATCCACTACATGACCTTGAAGGGGCATCCTTGGGACCATCTCCTACTTGAGGGTTTTGGTTTACCCAATAGGACTTTTATGACACCGCTCCCATACCTAAACTTGGTCAATTGTATAAGGTCTTTGAGCACTTGTTTAATTTGTTGAGGTAGTTTTAATGCACATGTTTAGGTGCCTTATTTATTAGATGTGGTTTTCACTTGCCATGATATTTTGACTTGAGATCCTTGGAGGATGTACCTATTTGTTTTGCAGGACCTTGTTTGGTGGAAAGTTTTGTAGGAACAAAACTAGCTTGGACTTCCATGGGGCTTGAAGCCCATAGGTTGGATGCCAAGGGCCCACTTGTTGGGTCATGTTGACATGCATTTGGAGGCCTAGAAGACACCTTAGGGGACCTTGCCTAGACCTCACATGCCAAACAAATTTCCTAGAAGGGGAAAAAGGTCACTCTTTGGGGCTTGACGTCACCTAAGGCTAGGGTTGGTGGTGATGGAGTTCTTTTTCATTGACACTTGGCATCATTTGATGGAGAGAGCACATTGAATTGTGGGAAAATACTATAACGCATGAGGAGAAGGCCTTTGGAGGCCAAAGATTCCGTCCCCAAATCCAACGATTTGCTAAATATGCCAAAAAAATTCCCTAAAGGGGTGACATCATCTTATCTTAGGGTTTCTAATGTGCAAAAGTGTAAATTAAATATTATTATTTGTGTAAAGGGGTAAGATAAGGGTTGTTGACCCCTTATATTATGACTTACGCTAATTTATGTGGACAAACTAACTTTTAAACATTTTGTATAAATAAAGATTATGTGAATCTCATTTCATAACATAACTCTCCCATTGTGAGAAGTACTTGGCTGAAATTTGCACCCTCTTGTGCATTTTTGGTATCTCTCTCTTGTGCAAATTCTTTTTTTTTGTGTTATCTCTTCGTGAATGGATGAAGTTAAGTAAACAACACCTCTTGAAGGCTTGTTATTTTTCTCTTGGATGGTAATTTGCATGGTGAACTAGGGTTTGATATCTCTTTTCTTGGAATTGGTAAGGAAAAATCTGCATATGCTAGTTCTTTCTTGCTCATTCTTGGTAATTGTTGGTGGAAACCCTAGGAGGAGTTTGTTGGATACACCCTCCATTTATGCTTCATCTTATTGTTAAGGTTACAAGTCATTCTTGAACAAGGGTTGCTAGGAGAAGTACAAGTGTGTACACCCTCCTAGATTTTCCTTAAGTTGGTTGGAATACCCTAGGGAGTAAGAGGATTTACACCCCTAGGGATATTGTAGATTCAAATAGTGTTTTAAAGACCCCATTCACCCAATTATAAAAGGCACTAATCTAATTTTTGCATTGGATAAATAAATTATTTACCTCGGTAAACATGATTTTATGAGATATTGATCTTGTTCCAATTGGATAATTTTCTGCATGTTAAGGATTTGTCAAGGCCACTAGGGTGTCTTGATTGACCTAATATTCTTAGAGTTATAGCTCATTAAAAGCTATATCCATTAGGGTTGCAGAAAAAGTAGCTCTCTTTACTCACTTTTAACTTGCTTTTCAACCGTCAGAATTTGATAAAAGTTTGCCAAGATAATCTACTAAGCCTAACGCATCTTTTGGGTGGACTCTTTGTAAGTTTTGGTGGTTGGATTTTATGTTGTAACAACTTGTTTGCTACATCCATAAGGCTGCAAAATATATCTGCAATACAATTCACTATAGCCGTGTTTTATTGCTAAAGTCTTGTGCTTACTTACTTGAGTATTATTAGCTTTTATCTAGTTTATCTCTTGCATCACTTGTTGGACTTCTAGCAATTGTTTAGCAGCTTTAACAACTAGTTTCCTGCTGATATATATCTATGTTAACTACTGAAATTAGGGACAACAATCTTAACTTGCTTTTCCACCTAACATTGTATATGTATATTGGCTTGTTCTTGTGTCTCGGGTAGGTACACCACTCTTCACAGGGACTCTTACCTCTTGGCTACCACCAAGACCTCATTCAAGCCCTTTTCCACACTTAGTAACTTGACTTATAGGGGAATCCATTCATAGATCTCACTTTCCATCGCATTTACCCCTAGAGTCACTGATATTCCCCCCTTGAGGTGATTCTATCATCTCTAAAGTGACAAGAATACCTACCTAAGGTGACAGTGGGTAGGTGTTCTCAAATTTTTCCCCATTTGGTGGTTGTGTCAGTATTTTCCCAACCTACAACTTGTGTGATAACATTTTGGTGTCGTTGTCGAGGAGGATTTTGAATCCTCTTCTGAACCCTAACGAAATTTTGGAAAGCTATCCCAAATCCTTTCCCTAGCTTTCCTGGTGACTCCACCTAAAGGACATTCCCTTTTGATGATCTCTTCTTGGAGATCATTTGGAAAATCCACCTTCCAAGAACCCACCTTATCCATTTCCACCCTTTGATGAGCCTTGATCTCATCTGGCGACTCCATTGAGGTATTACCCTAAGTAATGGAAACATGGCTCTGTGGCATTTTCATGAAGCATACAAGGCCTTGGATATCGAATCTATTGACAGATATCCAAACAAGTGTTGGATAAATAAATTCAATGTCTTCCCAAAGTTTGATGGTAATCCATTGTTGATCGTAGGACATGTTTTTGAGTTTACCAGATGCATCTACTATGAGAATGTACAACATGAGGATGTATGCCTACAATTGTTCTTGTTGTCCTTGGAAAGTGAACAATGGGATTGGATCAAGCATTTTGGAAAGCTAAGAAGTATATCTTCTTTAACGATCATCATCAGAGAATTCCTTAAATGTTAGGGACCAGAAACTCAAAGTCTTGAATATACAATTCAGGACCTAGAGGATGTTTTTTCGAAAGAAGGTTTTGACCTTGATCCTATTGAAGGCTTGAGAGAAACAGTTCTTCCATAGTTTATTGAAACAACTGTTTAAAGATAAGAAATTGACGACAACAATTAGAAAAGTTTTAAGTGCCTCAGGGAAATCATAGAAGAAGATTACGAGTTTTGTGAACAACTGATAGAACTTTGTCCAATAAGGAATTTTTGGTTAAGTTTTGTCAATAGAGAGAAGAAGAGTATGAGGCCATCCTCGAAAATTATGAGGAAAGACATGCCCTAAACTCAACCTGGGAAGTAGCCATTACATATTATGGAACAAAATCATTATACAATGTTGTTACCAAGAAGTATGGGTACTAGGAAAACTTCCCAAATGACGATGAGCCTCTCTCCATGTCCGAGGAAGTCTACAAACTTGTTAGAGATCAAGATCAAGATGGTGAATTTTTTGATCCTATCAAAGATGATGAAAACTCGATTAAAGTACAGATCCATGGAGAAAGTTGCTAAGAAGAAGAAGACCTTGATAAAGTACAATATCCAGATGAGCAGAAGGAGACATTAGTATCTGTGTTCCCGCCTGAAGAGGATGATTTCATTTTTCCTTGTTTTACTCTTGCATGTGAAGTTGAAGAAGAAATCAACCTCGATGATGAAGAATTTGAAGATCCAAATGAAGCTGCCCTAGCCTCTATTCCTCCTACACACGAATACAAGGAGATGGTCATTTTCAGTCATACTGACAGTCTTTTGAAAGAACCCTTGGATATGGTTGATGAGAATATAGACTCTTTCATACAGATTGGGAGATGCAGATGGGATTTGGGTCATTTTGATTTTGATGGAGACCCCATTTACGACATTGAGGGTATCCTTCAAGCAAAAGAGGTTGAGTTTTCATATTCAGAGCATTGGTATTCATGCATATATGATTTAGATGTGTGGCATCCTGATGATGATACATATTTATTCAAGGATGACCAATTGCATCATTTTCAAGGTGATTTTTAGTCATCCCTTGGGACTTGTGATGCACATCCTATTGGGGATGTGAACTTGTTCTATGAGAATTTTCAGCCACCTTCATCCTCATTTTCATATGAACACCAGGACGTGGCCATCCCAGAGAAATCAAAGGCTCACTCTACAAAGCGAAAGTATTTTCATATTGGTGATTTCTACAAGGATTCACAGATGAAGAGGCCACATTTTTATTTCTTCATACTTGAGCTTGTCCCTTACCTCGTTCCTCCTCAGGAAAATCATTAAGTCTTCCTGGGATCTCTCATATATTCTCAGTCTTCAGGAAGTAGTGATCATACTAAAAGAGATGAAAATGATCCATCCTCTACATATGGTAGCCCTCTTAAGAGATGGATTGATCATGCTTGTGGTTACACTTTTAGGAAGCATGATTAGGATAATGATTTCTCTTTCCAACAAGACTTCCTCCCTCCCACTCATCTCTCTTCATTTCATTTCACGATTGATTATATATCTATTTATACTCATGATCATTACGTGTTTGATGAGATTATTAACTGGTTGCATTGGTTGTATGACTTCACCTGACATCACTTATTGCTTGATCTTAGGGGCCCTAAGACCCCAGGTAAGTAGGTAGGTCATCTTGATTTCCTTGAATTTGCATATTGATTGCTCATGTTATTTTAGATGCATTTCATATTTCATTTTTCTCTACTTGCATATTGTTTCCTGGTTAGTTTAGAAATTAAAAAAAAATGCTCAAGTTTTCTTTTTTAGATTAGTTTCATCTTTGGTTTTGATATATATGGACAAAGGGTGATAGAGCCACCCTAGATTTTACCCTTTTTTGTTTCATTGTAGGAACGGGTCTACCAGGAGATGTTGTGGTTCTCATGCACTCTACAACGAGCACATGTCCCTAAGTAGGAGCCATATATTATCCCCAACTTTTAGGGATAACTAGGAGGCGATTTCTCGAAGCCCTTATGTTGAAAACATGCAGTGCCAAGAGACACATGACTAGTAGTGTCCACTTGCACATATGGAAGCCCTCTCTACCACCACAGTTTGGATCCATTGTCAGGGAATCCACCACAACAACTAGCTTCTGGAAGGCACCTGGGTCTTGCTTCATGCAGTACAAGTCAGGTATTGTGGTAGGTAATCACCTTAATATTTGAGAAATTTAAGCATGTATTGAAGTTTCTTTTGATTATAGAATGCATGCTTGGACATTATGCTATTGACTCGGTTTCACATTGGTGAGTGTCATCAATTTCCTAGTAAGTGGCCAAAATTTTGGGAAGGGGTGCAACTGGGGGTCCCTTGAGGGGTCATCATACCATACCCAACCATATTTATCACTTTCTTCTCATTGCATTCCCATCATATTTCTCTCTTCTAGGCCCTTTGACTTTAGTGACCCAAGAAGGGAATGTACCTCATTTCATGGGAAGAAGAGGTTGAAGGCCCAGGAGTATGGTGGCTGGAAAAAGATAAAAGCCTAAAATATAGACCTTCTAGATGCTCACCTAGACAGTTCTTGAGAACGATGAACTTATTCTCTTAAAATAATTGAAGGCCTGCAAAGATCAAACACATAATAAATATCTTGCTTGAATGAAAGACTAACACTACTTCGTTATAACTCTTTGATGGTTACACCTATGGCACTTTGTGGACCTCTTCTTTCAAGTGACACTGTGTAACTGCCCCCCAAGCTAATCGATTCACTATTCATAGTACACCCATGTTTGTATCATTAATTAGTTAATAAATGGGCTTGGAAAAATGTTGCATTGAAGATGAAGGTGCAACATACCCTCTACAAAGGCACCCATAAGTGAGATAATACGAGCCCTTGTATGTCATGAAACTCATTGACCTATGAAGTCTAACCCCCTATCCACCTCATCAATAACTTTATGACCTTGAAGGGGCATCCTTGGGAGCATCCCTACTTGAGGGTTTTGGTCTACCCAATAGGACTTTTATGACACCCCTCCCATACCTAAACTTTGTCAATTGTGTAGGGTATTTGAGCACTTGTTTAATTTGATGAAGTAGTTTTGATGCACATGTTTAGGTGCCTTGTTTATTAGATGTGATTTTCAGTTTCCATGATATTTTGACTTGATATCCTTGGACGGCGTACATATTTGTTTTGTAGAACCTTGTTTGGTGGACAATTTTGGAGGAACAAGCCTAGCTTGGGCTTCCATGAGGTTTGAATCCCATAGGTTGGATTCCAAAGGCCCACATGTCGAATCATGATGACTTGCCTTTGGAGGCCTAGAATACACCTTGGAGGACCTTTCCTAGCCATCACATACGAAACAAATTTCCTAGGAGGGGAAATACATCACTCTTTGGGGCTTGATGTCACCTAGGGCTAGGGTTGGTGGTGATGGAGTTATTTTTCATTGACACTTGGCATAATTTGATGGAGATAGCATGTTGACTTGTGGGAAAAGGACACAGTGCATGAGGAGAAGGCATTTAGGGGCCAAATGCTCCATCCCCAACTCCAACGATTTTCTAAATATGCTAAAACATTGCCCTAAAGGGGTAATGTCATCTTATTTTAGGGTTTCTAATGTACAAAAGTGTAAATCAAATATTATTATTTGTGCAAAGGGGTAAGATAAGGGTTGTTGAACCCTTATCTTATGTTTTACTCCAATTTATGTGTACAAACTATGTTTTAAACATTTTGTATATATAGAGATCATGTGACTCTCATTTCATAACATAACTATCCCATTGTGAGAAGTACTTGGTTGAAATTTGTGCCCTCTTGGGAATTTTTGGTATCTCTCTCTTGTGAATTTTTTTTTTTGTGTTATCTCTTTGTGAATGGATGAAGTGAAGTGATGCGCACCTCTTGAAGGATTTTTCTTTTTCTCTTGGATGGTAATTTGCATGGTGAACTAGGGTTTGATATCTCTTTTCTTCGAATTGGTAAGGGAAAATATGCATATGTTAGTTATTTATTGCTCATTCTTGCTAATTTTTGGTGGAAACCCTAGTAGGAGTATGTTGGATACACCCTCCATTTATGCTTCATCTTATTGTTAAGGTTACAAGTCATTCTTGAACAAGGGTTGCTAGGAGAAGTACAAGTGTTTACACCCTCCTAGATTTACCCTAAGTTGGTTGGCATACCCTAGGGAGTAAGAATATTTACACCCCTAGGGATATTGTTGATTCAACTAGTGTTTTAAAGACCCCATTCACCCAATATTAAAAGGAACTAATCTCATTTTTTCATTGGAGAAATAAATTATTTTCCTCGGTAAACGTGATTTTATGAGATACTAATCTAGTTTCAATTGGACAATTTTTTGTATGCTAAGGGATTGTCAAGGCCACTAGGGCATCTTTATTGGCCTAATATTCTTAGATTTATAGCTCATTAAAAGTTAAAACCATTAAGTTTGCAACAAAATCTCTCTTTATTTACTTGTAACTTTTTTTTCAGCCGTCGGAATTTGCTAAAAGTTTGCCAAGATAATCTAATAAGCCTAACACATATTTTGGGTGGACTCTTTGTAATTTTTGGTGGTTGGATTTATTGTTGTAAAAACTTGTTTTGTACATCCATAAGTCTACAAAATATCTTTGCAATACAGTTTACTACAACCTTGTTTTATGGTCAAAGTCTTGTGCTTGCTTACTTCAATATTACTAGCTTTTATCTAGTTTATCTCTTGCATCATTTGTTGGACTTATAGCAATTGTTTAGCAGTTTTAACAAATAGTTTCTTGTCGATATATATCTATGTTTACTGCTACAATTAAGGACAAAAATCTTGACTTTCTTTTCCACCTAACATTGTATACGTATACTGTCTTGTTCTTATGTCTAGGGAAGGTACACCACTCTTCACAGGGATTCTTACCTCTTGAAAACATTTGGCTACCATGAAGAACTCATTCAAGCCCTTTTCCGCACTTAGTAACTTGACCTATAGTAATACATATCACTTTCCATCTCATTTCCCCCTAGGGTCACCGAGATCCCCCCCTTGAGGTGATTCTATCATCTATAAAGTGACAGGAATACTTGCCTAAGGTGACAGTGGGTAGGTGTTCTCAAAGATGTCACCATTTGGTGGTTGGGTTGGGCTTTCCAAACCTACAACTTGTGCGATAACAATGACTTTCCTAGAAGTTCTCTCTTGGGTTGTGCCTTGTGGATTAGGGCTTTTACCATCAAGTATAATTTGGGAGGTAACATTTTAGCATTCTTGTCGGGGATAAAGTCCATTCTCCTAGAACTTCATGATACTTTTGTGAGAGTGTTGTATTGAATATCTCTTCCTCACATGGTGACTCCATGACAAAGCCTTTGTTCCTTACAAATTTTGAAGACATTGTTGGGTGTAGAGGTGAGCACATCCATTAATTTTGAAGGCCTTTTGAAGAAAGCTCAAATATGTTATCTATATAAAAATTAAAGAATAATAAAATATAATAGTAAACATTGATAAATAATTAATAAATTAATAAGTAGACTATATTTATAGTCAGGGCTAATTCATTGTAAATATCATTCTTATTCATTCTATCAATAAAATATTTTATTTTTTCTCATATATTGAGTAAATTACCTAACATTTTCGCTAGTATCATACCATGGTATTTCTTAAACCAATTTGTAAAAAAAAATATACTAACCATAAAAAAATATAAATTACTGACTCAGTAAATAAAAAACATTATATATAAAAAGTCAATTTTTATATACCCATCAATTCATGCTGGCACATTTGGTTAAGGCGTGGGTTTCGTTTGCTATGCGACCTGATTTTA
This sequence comes from Picea glauca, assembly GCA_000966675.3. Lineage (NCBI taxonomy): Eukaryota > Viridiplantae > Streptophyta > Pinopsida > Pinales > Pinaceae > Picea > Picea glauca. The sequence goes on from JZKD02S2142444.1 coordinate 189,421, forward strand.
ATACCCTTACGGTGTGTTTAGTCAAGAGGAGACACCCAAAAATCCAACCATGTTAAGGGTTGATGTGACCCAGGTCGAGGGCGATCCCCGAGTGATTTTGACGGCTTAGATGCCCCTAGGTTGTGGTTTCTTAGCTAACGGTTGAAATGTTGACACCGCAAGTGACAGACATTTCTAACAACAAAAAAATTATATACCCTTTATAAAGTGAATTAAAAGTGGGTTCTACAAAGAAAAAGACTAAACCTAAGATGGTTAACAATGATGAGTTAAATGTAGATCTAAACCGATGTAATGATAAAGTCAATTTTCGCTACATTGGTTCATCCCATGGTATATCTTAAACCACTTCGTAAAAAAAATTGTATCAACTGTAAAAAAAAATTATTGACTCAGTAAAAAAAAATTTATATAAAAAGTCAGTTTTTATATACCCTTTTACAAAGTGAATTAAAAGTGGGTTCTACAAAGAAAAAGGCTAAACCTAAGATGGTTGACAATGACAAGTTGCATGTATATCTAAACCGATGTAAAGATAAATTAAATAGCATAAGACATTGTCTTAGTAATGTTGAGAAGGGACATAAAGAGTTATGAGAAGGAAAAAAAGAGTTATGAGAAGCACAAAAATAATTAAGAAATAAAATCGATAAATTAATAGAAATTGAAGACAAAATTGATAGGTTAATAAAGGAGCTTGAGGAGCGATGGAACACCCTATTAAAAATAAGAAATGATGACAAGGATGAAGTAATGAGGATGCCTAGAAATCAAAACAAAAGAATTGACCAACTAATCAAAATGGTAGACACATTATTTGCAGAACCCTTGTTCTATTGAAGAGGGACACAAAGTCCAAAATCACAAAATGCAAGTGATTAGAGACATCAAGAAGCACTAGAAATAAGTTTTTAGGAACTGTGCATAACTCAATATAGAGATTATAAACTTTTTTAAAAAGAATTACCGAAATATAGCGGTAAGGACCATAGAGGATTCGTCCTCTAGGTCAAAAAAATGAAGGGTGCTAAAATTTATGGGAAACAAAGGAAGTCTTTCATTAAACTATGACCTTGTCTTGGAAATATCAGAAAATATATGAGCTATTTGATAATGGAGAAGACCATTGGTCCCTAGACTGATGATTCAAGGAAAATCAAAGGTTTTATCACACTTTGGACAATTTTGACGCTGGGAAGTATGTGTTGATATTATGGTAGCTTCGAGAGGTATGAACCTCCATTGTGACCTTTGAAAAGATTAGAATGTTCCGGAAGAAAGAAAAGAAATGAATGTAACCCTAGAAGAGATGTCGGCTGAAGAGAGATAATCAATATGAATTAATTAGTACCCAGAATAAGAAGTTTTCCTAGACAAGCTTGCCAGGATTACTATAAATACAGAGCGCCAGTCTCTCATTTGACACACTTCTCAGCATCGCAGAAAGTCACTTGTGCACACTGCAGTTTGGTTGTCTTGTGCGCAAGTCCTAGAGAAGGTGTTGTGCCAGTTTTGGGTTGGAATCTCTGATCAACTTTGGTTACTTCTTTCTTGGTATTAGCCTTGCTTGGCTATTGGATTGCTACCAGGATTATTCTCTCTGTCAAGGTCAAGGTGATCGGAGGGTGGCTTCGACCTATGGTTGGGTGACAATAGTGATATTTTCGATGGTAAAACAAGCACATCCATTCATATTCTAACAAGTTATGGGCCCAAACCTCCTTCATTCAGTCTAACCGCTGGAAGGAAGCATAGTCATTAGGTTAATAGTAGGAGAAGCTTCCAAGACATTGTCGCTAGGGTTACTAGCAGGAGTAGGAGTAGTTGCAGAAACCCTAAAACCCAGGTCCAACACCTTGTGATAGAGAATCTCGCTCAAGGAGAAGTTATTCAAGTGCGCCCTAGTTCATCACACCTTTTGGCACTCTCAGAAGACAAAAACGTCAGAGTTGAAGTTTTGGATCAAGGCATGACCAGTCACCAGTCAACCGAAGACATGAGTGAAAAGACCAGTCTTCTACACTACTCAACACTCACAGGAACGATTGAAGATGACATGTGGATAATTGATAGTGGAGCTTCGAGGCATATGACGGGAGATCAAGCCAAACTCTCAAATCTAAATGAGAAGAAGACATCATACAAGGTAGAGCTTGGAGACAAAATCACTTACCCAATGGAAGGATTTGGAAAAGCCTCTGTCAAGTTGAAAACAGGTAACAATGTTCACTTAAGCAATGTTTTATATGTACCTGGTTTAGAAAAGAATCTTGTATCCATATCTTGCCTAGAATACAAAGGAAACCAAATATCTTTCGTATATGGAAAAGTGTTATCTTGGCATAAAGACTCCATCATAGAGAATGCTAGGGTTATTGGAACCCGTGAAGGAAATCTATACAGACTACTAGAACAAAATTAAGAAGCCCTCGTACATGATGAAGTAAATCCCAATGAACTTTGGCATAGAAGGTATGCTCATATTAACTATCAAGCATTGCCTTTTCTCAAAAAGATGGTTGAAGGAATACCAGAATTGCAATCTACACATGAAGGAATTTGCAAAGGATGTTCTCTTGGAAAGAATATCAAGAAACCATTTCCAAGCAACAACAATAGATCTGAGGAGATTCTATATCTGATACACTCAGATGTTTGTGGTTCGATTCTAGTCAAATCTCTAGGAGGATCTCTTTACTACATAATCTTCATACGTGACTAATCAATAAAGACTTGGCTAGATTTTCTAAAGACAAAGGACGAAGTATTCAACAAATTTCAAGAATTCAAAGAAGAGATAGAGAATCTCACAAACAAGCAGATCAAAACCTTAAGAATAGATAATGGAGGAGAATAGACATCAAAGGAATTCGTTGCATTCTGCAAATCGGCAGGGATTAGGAGGGAGATGACTGCTCCTCATAATCCTCAACAAAATGGTGTAACAGAAAGAAAGAATAGATCTATTGAGGAATTCGCAAAAGAACTATTAAACAATCAAGGTTTATCCATGTTCTTATGGGGAGAAGCAGCCATGACAACAATATATGTCCAGAATAGAAGTCCTCACCGCATATTGAAAGACATGACTCCAGAAGAAGCCTTCTCAGGTAAGAAACCTAATGTGGAAAACCTAAGAATCTTTGGATGTTCTGTTTACTCTCACATTCCGAAGGACAAATGGAACAAATTAGAACCCTCAGAAAGAAGGGCATATTCATGGGATATAGTGAATCATCCAAATCTTATAGAATCTATATTCCTGAAAAACATAAGATTGAAGTTAGCAGAGACGTGACCTCCAATGAAAAGATGGCTTTCAAGAAATCCATAGAAGAAACTATAGAAGAAGAAGAGTATGAAGAACCTATTGAAGGAAGCATAGAAAACCAGAATGATGAAAAGGAACAAATTGATCATCCAATGCAACGATGTGAAACCATTGATTCAAACACCGTACCTAAAACCAAGAAACAACTAGCTTGGATTGAAGCTATCTTATAAGAAGAAAAAATACTCAAGGTCCCAGATGGAACATTCAGAAAAAGTAAGAAGCCTAAAAGATTCTCAAGTTATGCAGCATGTATGACAAAGATTCTAGATGAAGAACCTACCACGTTTGAAGAAGCAGTTCAAAAGAAACAATGGAAAGAAGCTATGACAGAATAACACCAATCCATCATGAAAAATTATGTATGGGAAATTGTGCCTAGACCTAAAGAAAAATCAGTGGTAACTTCAAAATGGGTATATAAGATCAAACATGCAACAGACGGCAGCATGGATAAATGTAAAGAAAGGTTCGTAGCTAGAGGGTTCTCTCAAAAGGAGGGATAAGACTCTGATGAAACATTTTCTCCAGTGGCTAGATATACTTCCATTAGAGCTATCATATCTCTTGTTTCCTCCATGGGATGGAGTTTACATCAGATGGATGTAAAGAAAACTTTCCTCAATGGAGCAATCGAAGAAGAAGTATATATTGACCAACCTCAAGGGTTTGAAGTACATTCCGGAGAAACTCATGTTTGCAGATTAAATAAAGATTTATATGGACTCAAGCAAGCTCCAAGAGCTTGGTATGCCATAATAGATCATTATCTAACGAGACTTGGTTTCTCCAAAAGTCATGCAGATCCAAACCTTTACTACAAAGTCATGAACAATGCACCTGTGATTCTACTACTATATGTTGACGACCTATTCCTAACAAGTGAAGAATCTCTCATCATCTAGTGCAAAAAGGAACTATCTTATGAATTTGATATGAAAGATCTAGGTATCATGCATTATTACTTGGGACTAGAAGTATGGAAGAAGCATGGTGAAGTATTCCTTGGACAAGGAAAGTATGCAATAAAGATTCTCCAGAAGTTTGGAATGATGGATTGCAAATCCATGGACACTCCTATGACTACAAACATAAGAAAAGTAAGATATTCAGATTCTGATCTAGTAGATCCATCACTATATCGACAATTGATTGGGTCATTGATGTATTTGGTAAATACTCGACTAGACATTTGCTTTGTCGTGAATACAATAAGGCAGTTCCAAGTGGAACCTAGACATTATCATTGGATAGCTACAAAGCATGTCCTAATATATATTCATGGGACAATAAACTATGGCCTAAGAGATACTACATCCAGTGATATACAACTTTATGGATTTACAGATTCAGATTGGGCAGGAAGTGCAGAAGACAGAAAGAGTACTTCAGGGATGTGTTTCAGCTTGGGCTCCGCTATGATATCTTGGGGAAATAGGAAACAAAATTTCATTGCACTCAGCACAGCAGAAGCAGAATATATCGCAACATGTGAGGCATGCACAGAAGCAATATGGCTAAGAAAACTAATACCCGATTTATTTGATCAGGTTCCAGATTCGACCATAATACAATGTGATAATCAGAGTTGTATAAGACTATCAGAACAACCAGTGTTTCATGAAAGGTCGAAACATATTGAGATCAAATACTAATTTATTCAATATAAAGTTCAGGAAGGATAAGTAACGCTCCAGTATATCCCCACAAATGAGCAGACAACAGATATCCTGACAAAGCCTCTGTCCAGAATAAAGTTTTCCGAGACAAATTGGGATCGTGGAAATAACTCCCTTAGTTGAAAGGGAAGAAATGACTCTCCAAGTTGGGAGGGAGAACTGACATATTATTGAATTGAGAATAGTCATTTTCAAGTTTGAAAAATGGTCCAACTTGGGCAAATTCTTTCTAGTTCGGAAAGTGGTTTGAGATTTCCGACGGACAAGCATTTTCCAGTTTGGAAAATGGTCTAGATCGAACGGTCATTTTCATAATGAAAATGGTTCGATGGATTGTTGATGCACCATAGACAATGATTTCCCATTGTGGTTAACATGGGGAATGGTCCATTTAGAGGTTGGTGCAGGATAGTCATTTCCTTTGGAAATGGTCTGGACAGTCATTCCTTAGGGGAGATTCATTCTCTCTAGGCTGCACTTTGTTTAGTTCCGAAGGAATGGCCCAGGGTGGGGAATGGTCCAGGTTCAACAATCAGGGACATGCATTCCTTAGGGTAGACTCATTCTCTCTAGGTTGCACTTTGTTTAGTGCTGGAGGAATGGCCCAGGGTGGGGAATGGTCCAGGCTCAGAAATCAGGACAATTATTCTTCCTTGCTTGAGAAGAATAGTCCAGATAGCCCATCATTGATGTTCTACTCTGAGGGCATATGATCTTTCAGATCTCACAGATGTGAGTGAAAGAATGGACCAAATGATTCAGTTTATATCATAACAATATTTTCTATGCAGGTTGATAATAGATGATTGTTATGGAGACTACATGTATCCAGACAATAGAGAAATGCTACTTTGGTGGATATGTTCCACTATTTGTGACTATGTGTCACAGGCTGAGTAGTTGTGTACTACCATGGATAAACATAGTTGTGTTCTATCAATTGATAGTGTACCTATTGTCATGGAGATTATCCAGTTGGATAATAATGAAAGTGCCCGTAATACTACCAGTTGAATTCTCTGTTTGTGCTCAAGACCATACCTCCCTATCTAAGAGGGAGTGTTGATATTATGGTAGCTTTGGGAGGTATGAACCTCCATTGTGACCTTTGACAAGATTAGAATGTTTCGGAATAAAGAAAAGAAATGAGCGTAACCCTAGAAGAGATGTCGGTTGAAGAGAGATAATTAATATGAATTAATTAGTACCTAGAATAAGAAGTCGGCCCAGGCAAGCCTTCTAGGATTACTATAAATACAGGGTGCTAATATCTCATTTGACACACTTCTCAGAATCGCAGAAAGTCACTTGTGCACACTGCAGTTTGGTAGTCTTGTGTGCAAGTCCTGGAGAAGGTGTTGCATCGATTTTGGGTTGGACTCTCTGATCTGCTTTGGTTACTTCTTTCTTGGTGCATTAGCCTTTCTTGGCTATTGGATTGCTACCAAGATTCTTCTCTCTTTCAAGGTCAAAGTGCTCGGAAGGTGGCTTCGGCCTATGGTTGGGTGACAATAGTGATATTGTCGATAGTAAAATGAGCACATCCATTCATATTCTAATAGTATGAATATGCATTCTTCAGTACAAGTAGAATGGATTACAAACATGGATTCTTATGGAAGGTGTTGGCACAGGGGCAGACCCAGGGTTCAACGCTCGAGAGCGCACCAACAAAGCCCTAACTACTGACCCTTTCGGCAACACCTGTGAAGCAAATGAAGTCTCACCCGAGGTAGAGGCAGGGGTGGTTGCAAGACTCGGGTGTCTACAACCTTAGCTAGGACACAGATCTGTGATTATATCCTTATAGCGCACTTAACATCGATCATTCATCAATATTCAACCCTTCTTATACTTCGCAGATAACACAGAGCATCACATTATTCACTTAGATCTAAGATATTCCAGCACTTAGCAACAATAAAATAGATCAGATCCAGTAGATCATCACTAAGCATCTTCATACACATCAGATCTAACATTCATACACATATAAGAAGCACAAAGCCTAATTAGATCTATCTAAATATATCAAAGCACTTAGCAACGAAAGATATAAATGCATCAAATCAATGCACAAAGCATAATACAAAGATTTACGTGGTTCACCCCCTCCCTAGGGCTACGTCCACCAACTCTTATTCTTTATTAGTGTATTCAATCGGTTACAGCACAAAGCCACTCAAAACCCTTACTTAGCACAGAATAGAAGATCTGCACACCTCGCTAGATCCTTCTTCCTTGTACATCAGCACAAAGCCTTCTACAACCTCTTACAACAGCTAGCACTTAGCTCTGCAAGCCTCTTACAATCATTCACAGAGCATTTACAATCCACATTCGATCACACAAATATAACTACTATCACTAAGCCATCGGTCATTCTTACATTGCCTAAGTATCTATTTATACATTACAAAAGTGGGCCTAAGCGTGGGTAAACCCACGAGCTGACATCCCTTTCCCATTACATTAACCCAAAACCCTAAAAGAGGCCCAAAAGTGGACCGAGATCCTGTGATCTCTGCTTCACTTGGTGCTCCTTCCTCGACTAGCTGTCGAAGTCCCAAAATAGGTCAAAATGAACAAGGTTAACCCAAAACTTGGTCAAGGGCCAACAGGCCCCCAACATTCACCTGTGACTCATCCCGAGTCACTCTGGTCTGCGCAATTCTGCTTCAACCTACTGCTTCGCTATGGCCTTTTGCTGGGTGAATGCTAGGATCACTGTGTCATTTACTGGTCCTTCCAGGCACTGTTCTGCAGTGATGACGGCTTGCTCAAGCTCTGCTCCCTAGCTTTCGATCTTGGAAAATAACATGCATGGATTGTCTTGCACTGGTTGGATTCGCTGAGTGATTTCCATCACTTTTCTCTGGATCATATGTATCTATTGCTGAGCTATGCGTTGTTCATGAGATCTTTTCATTCTATCCACTGGAGATAGGGCCTTCAGTTGCACCTGTAATGTATCTTCATGCTTCTTTTCTTCCTGGAGCTATGGCTCCAGTTCCTATAACTTCAGATTCTCTGTAAGGTTCTCATAAGTCTAGGTTCTCTGGTTACTGAGCTGCTTGCACTCCAAGGTAAGAGATTTCAATCGTTCAACTGCATTGTGAGCAGTTTCTTCTCGCTGGTCTCTTATCTCCTGATGGATCTTAGGCACAACGCAGAGTTTTAGATTGGCAATGCACTGTTGAAGCTTCTATATAACTTCTTCAAGTTGTTCCACCTGCTGTGGAACTCTCTCTTCAGCCTGTACTTCAATAAGAGTCACAGAGCAGAGTGCTCTGTTGAATAGTTCATTGACTTCAAGCTGCTCTGCGAGCAACTATTCCTTGCTTTGCTATAGCTCTACTTTCTCTTTGTCCCATTGTACTTGAAGGGCAAGTTTTTCTCGTTCGGAAGCATTGCACTGCTCGAAAAGTACTCCCTGTACCTGTGTCAAAGCCTGGGTGGCTTGTGCTATGTCTTCTTGAGCTTTTCGAAGGCAAGCTTTGACCATATCAGCAATCCGACGAAGTTGAGCTGGCTCATCTCCTGGTTCTACTGTCCCTGCTGTCAAAGGCGCAGTGGGGACTGTGCGGCTAGACTGGAGTTCCTGCTGCAATCCTTGGAGTTCAATCTCTATATAGTTATACATATGCTCCTCCTTCACCTCCTACTTCTCTATTATCTCTTTTGAAGCATCATTTACCGCTGTAACTATGAAATCAAAGTCATCCAACGTGAGGGTAGTTCGCATCTTAGTTACAGGGGTTCTAGGTTTCTTTCGGGAGGAAGATTTCAGAGGTGAGACCTTCCTTTTCTTCGATGAGTCTTCTTCATCCCTAGGCGGTGGTACTTCACCTTTTTGTTCTTCAATTTCTGCGTCTCTTCAATCTCTTCTCCATCACCTCCTTCGTTTGGTGTGATAGAGGCAGTCCTTACAGATGCACTGTCTACTTCATGAACCTCTTCAGGCTTCTTCGTTTTGTTTGGTCCCGGTGTATCCGGTACAGTCTCTAGGCTATCAATATCAGACAGCTTTGCGGGGTTCACTGGAATGAGAAGGTCGGCTGACCAATCCTTGGCGATCTCTTCAATGTCTTCCTCGGTCAACTTGTAATAAGACTGCAACTGTTGCTTGTGTTCATAAGCTCGCGTCGTTATATAAATGAAGTGGCTATCCACGTTGAACTTCATTAAGGGTCTAAATCTGTAGAGCTTATTCACGGTAATGCAAGGTGTAGCCTAGATAGTGGTCTTCAACTAGTTGTAGTATACATGGAAGACGACATTCGACTGCCATTGCTTGCTCATATCGGTCGAGTACCACAGGGTACTGAACCTCATAGCCAAAGGTTCAAATGGCTCGGTCTCTGGGAAAGTGACACCCTCTGACATCTCCCATGCTATGAAGGTGATCAGTATGAGAAGCCATTTGAAATGGAAATCATACCCTTGGTCTTGCGCTTCCCTGCAATCTAGTTCGAGCTGATTCACCAAGTACTTCGCTCAATTCATTTGAAGTCCTTCTGCACACTTCCCTGCGAGATCAACTACGAATCCAGTTACTTGGGTAGGTTGGTTATTGCGAACTAGATTTCCTGCGATCAGCTGATAGGCAAGGTGCACTGTGCCACTCTGAATAGAGGCTACCTTGTAGCCTTGCGTTCCCTTCTTGACATCACCATAGGTTTCTTTGATATTCGTTGCTAGCGCTCTGTCTTTGGTCTTTCCAGGATAAAACTCATGTGGGTCAGGGTCCTGCATGTTGAGTCCTGTGATCCAATTAATCAAGGTTGGATCCACTGTGACATGGTGGTTCAACCATAAGTAGCCTCTGTGATAGCAGGACATAAGCAACTTTACGCACGCATTCACCTCCTGGTGCCTGCCAAAGTGTGATATCTTCATGACATTCAACAATGTTGACTACGCGAGGTTCTAGGTCCAAGACTGTGGGATGACCTTCGAGTTCTTTCCCTTCATCTTCGTTAGATACTTGTGCGGGGAGAGCATACTGTATACTTTCCTGTCGCTGAGGTTGAAGTCTCTAAACTTCAACGCTGCAAGCTTGTCTTGATCGACACGAACTGCGCGCACCCCTTTTGGCAGATACGCAGTGATCATAGAATACTCAAATTCTCAGGGCACACTGCCACGGTTGATTCCACCACGCAGAGGTGTTAGGTAAGCGGGAAAGATGCTCGGAATCAGTTTATCATTCGCAAGATCATCCTTATTCTTCGTTCGCTTCTCATCGACCTGTCGGGACGGTCCGGCTCGAGCAGTGGATGGAGAAGCTGCTACTCCTCTTGTCAATGATTCTTGGACTCCAGTGGACATTCCTCTTTCCGACATGACTCTCTCAGTCATTAAATTGCAAAAGAACTTAACCTAACTAAGAAAAACCTAATTAATTTCCTACCTAGTTGGGAGAGGAATACCCCAATAGGTAAGGTTAAGTGGTTGATGATGTGATTGGTGATCTATGGTTTAATGCTATCATTGTTTAGACTTAGATCAAACACATAATCATTGTCTTAAGACTATTGGGAGGCATAATAAGTAACCTAACTAGATCTTTATTTGCTTAGTTGATTTTCAAGCATTCTTCTTCATACACATGTTCTAAATCTTAAATACTTAAATATCCAAGTTCTTGAATAAGTGAATGGTTTATCTTTCTATTGCTTATATCTATTGGACCATTTGCTTAGGCTTGAATGTTATTGATTGGTTAAGTAGGAAAACACACTAAATTTTCTTTCCATCTCTTGAAGGCAAGTTGTCCTTGCCATTGTGGTTTCTTTTAATAGCAAGCTCATATGTGGATTTGATTCAACCATATTTATTTGCTTTACATGTGTTTATACTCTTAATTGCATAAACTTGAAGCAACACACTTAAAAGCTCATAACATTTTCGGCCATATCACTAAATCACACTTTGAAAGTGTCTTAAAATCTTCAAAACACTCTAATAATCACCTAAAAGTATACCTAATCAATATCTATACATAATAGACTATTTAGGGTACCTTAGACCACCATATTTACCATCTAAAATGGGGCTTGAGGAAAACAATGGAGAGTAGTGGCAGGGGACTATCTCGTGGCGCACTAGGTGTGTGTCCTCTCTGGGAAGTACTCTTGTTTTGGGATGACCTGTGAAGCTAGGGTGGCAACACTTATTGACCATCCAACAGTTATTTGGAAATAGGAGGAGGAGGCTTTGGTGAAAGCTTTAATAAAATTTGATAAATCTTAAGAAAGCCTAACAAAACCCTAGACCAAATCTTATAAACTACTTGTGGGTTTAACAACTAAGAGTGTGAATCATCTTCAATAATCTTTATAACAATTGTGCTTAAATCTCCTAAATATTTGGAATGTGTTGATGATATAATGTGTTGATGATGATCTCCTAAATGTGGTGATGTGATGTGATGCTTTAGTCTTTTGATATACTGCACACATATAAGTAAAACGTGGTTAGCTTGCTCTTGTATCATTTGTATCTTAGCAATTTTTGTGAATAAGTGTATCTAATATTCTTTGATTCAATTTATTCATTTGTAATCTTGTAAGTAACTTGTAATTTACTTGTAACGAACAACCCCTTAACATAGTTGACCCCTTGCCCAATCTTTAGGCCCTAGTCTTAGTTTACCTAAGGAAAAGACTTGCTTTACATGCTAACCCTTGCATCTTTCATTGTTGCCTTAGCATCTTAGGATTAGAATCCCCCCAAACCTTGTAAATAATTAAAACTAACTCCTAGAACTTAACTTTAACACATCTAGTAACTAAGGTCTACCCCCTTTGGCTTCCCTAAGAGTAAGCCTAGACGGAAGAGGTTCCGGTCAAAGTGACAGCGTGGGCTGTGAACCTAGGCATTGTGCCTCCAAGGACACACTAAGTGAGACAGACTTAGCTCACGTTTGCAAGTGTGTGTATAAGGACGGCAACATCTTTGGCACCGTTTCTGGGGATAAGTCATTTATCTTTGGTCAAAACAACTAATTTTCTTAGAACTAAAAATTATTTGAACTTGCATTGGTTGTACTTGCTTGCTTCCTTTCCAAGTGGTGACTCCATTGAACAAATCTATCAAGTATACTGCAAGGAGAAATCCTTGTTGGCTGCTTGAAATTCTTGGGGAAGAAGCACTCATTGATGTCCAATTCTTGTTCCAAACTTAATCAATTAATTTTTGTTTTCCTTCTTGTTTTTTCTTTGTTTGATGCTCTTGTTTTTCTGAAATAAACTTGGTCATCTGGTGACTCCACTTTAAAATAATTTGACAAAGTATTCTTCAAGAAGGAACTCACGGCTTGTTTTCTTCATCCTTGAACTTGAAAAGGTTTTTGGATGAAGTTATCATGTTTCCCTTCTTGTCGGATCCTTAGTAATTTTGGGTCCCAGTCTTTTTCTTTAGACCTTTGTTTAATGATCTAGTTAGAAATGGATGACTTTTACAATCCAATTGAATTCTCAGGATTTGTTGGTTACCCTCATGATATATCTGAAGATGTTGCTAATAACCTTCCTGACTATAATAATCGTGATGATGCTAGTACTCACATCAGGGCCTTCACATGATGTATCGATAAATGGAAAGATCCACCTATTTATGAGGACGTGTTGATACAATTGGTTGTTCTGTCTCTTGTTGGTGAGTGGTCTTACGATTGGTTTCATGATTCGCCTGATAAGAGGTTCAAGAACATATAGGATTTGTTGCATGCCTTTTTGGAATGGTTTGGGCATGATCAGAATGAAGTTCACGATGAATTAGTTGATGATTTTATGGAAATGTGGAAGAGGAAAAATCTTCTAGCTATTGAAACAACTAGTTCGGATATAAAGATAGATGCTTCACCAAATCCCATTAAGGAACTTAATGAAGTAATTCAGAACATGCAAGTTCCCCAGGAAGAACAGTGTGAAACCATGAATAAACAATTTATAGCCTTGGAAGATCAATTTGAGACCATGGAAGTTGACTTTACATAAACTTATGTTGAATATACAGACCCCCTTGAGCTTGAGCTTGACAACGAAAAAGATGAGGAAGTCCATTGGGAAATTTCGGATGAGTCCATAGATGAATCAGTCAGTTGTTCTGAGGAGAGAGAGGAATTTGAGTTTGAAAATGTTGAATATCTAGATGATTCAAGTCCCCACCCTCCTCCTGTGGAACCCATCTTTTTGAAGGATATCTTTGAAAATCTTGAGGAAAACAATATGATGGTTCCTGTGACATGTTCAACCTCTCAAACAAAAGATGAATTGATGCAGAATTACGGGGAAAGGGAAGGCAGTATCAGTTTATCAATTTCATATCATTGTGAGTACAAGTTGGCCTTCCGCATTGACAGTCATGACCAGCAAAATATTCAGATTTTACACGGCCTGTCAAACTCCCATGCTTGGTTGAATAGATGAAAGAGCATGATTCTTGGCTGGTTCTTTCTCACAAAAAATTCCAAGTTGATAAAACTTGGGAAGGGGTCTTCTGTGAGTCATCTTGGACAGGGATTATTCAGACACATGCGACATCATTTCACCCATTGCATGGGTGGTTGTAACGTATCTCTAACCCTTGTATTTTAATTTTGTATTATTTCAATTTATTATGTCAATACGTACTTAGAATTTTTTTTTTTCGATACCATAGATTTCATTTTGTAAAATTATAATGTTGTACATTAGTCATTTCATTATGTAAATGTGTATTATAGCATTTGTTTATTTAATCATGTAACATGTATTCTTATGTTGGTTATTGGTGAGCACTCTGTTTTGTAGGTGTTGGATTCTCGTATGCTGTCCATCTCGAGTGAGAATATTGAACACACGTCCCCATGTGGAGCCAGATGTTGACCGCCCATTTAGCACAGGTGGTCAAATCCATGTTCCATGAAGAGATGCATCATCAGATGCAAATTTGTCGAAGACTTTGGTTCTACAGGGCAGTGTTTGGCCCCAACACTTCTTTTTGTAATTGGAATTTTTGCACCCCTGCGTGGGTTAATAATGTAATAGGTTTGCATGAGTCATGTCTAGGTCAGTTACCTTGGGATCAGTTCACTGGAAGAGTTTTTTTCACCAAGGGTTTTTTATCCTCAGGTTATCAATTGGGCTTTTCAGCCTTATTGATTTCCCTTGAATTTTTCCCTCACACTTGCAATAATTCCTCCAAAGTGGTGAACAACATTCTAGTGGGCTTATGTTTTGGTAACTATTATAGGGAATCATTGTAAATGACCATGCAAGACATCTTAGAAAGTTTCACGGAATTCCATTGAGTCTAAGTCAGTTTTTTATTATTATTAATTATTTTTTAATTAATTTTCTCTAAGTTTGGAGGTTTAATTATTTAATTAATTAATTATTTTTTAGCAGTAATTGTAAAAACTAGGTCTTTGGACTTTTGATAGGGGTATTTGTGCTCAAAATAAATGGAATGGCACCCCCTACATCCATGGACCAAGTTTCATCTCAGTCAGAGAACTTTAGCCATGGGTTTGTCCACCCGAAGTGTCAGTCAGTCTAAAACAACAATTTTAATTGCTAAAGTCCAAACATGGCAAAATGTAAAAATTGTAATAATGAGTTAGAGGATGTTAAAAGGTGAAATGATGGTTAGATAGAGACCCCCTAAGCATAACATGACCCTCCCAACCTTTTCCAACCTTGTCTAACCCTTTTCCACCTCTCCACACTCAAAAGTTACACCCCCCTAGGGGGATTAACGTTTTTTTCTTGGTGGTGGATGTTGTGACTTAAATGGGGCCCCCTCTCATGATTTATGACTTTCTTTAACCCCCACATCACCTCCTAGGGTGATCCCACTCCCTTTTTCTCATTAATCCCCCTCCATTCCTTCCATTTCACCCTTTTTTTGCGCCCTCCAAGAGGAGTTACGCCCCCCTCCATCTAGAAACTCCACAAATGATTTTTTTTAAATTATTTGAGACCTCTCACCTTCTTTGGAATTAATCCCAAGGCCTCCCACACCTCTTTGATTGATCCCAAAACCTCCTACATTTTTCTACACCCTAGATCTAGATTTCAAACCCTAGATGGTGCGCCCTAGCCTTGAGATCTACTCATTTGCTTGGTGGTGGACACTTGGCATAGATCCAAGAGAGGTAGGTTTGCCTCTCCAAGTATAAATATATCGCATTTCTCACTCCAAACACACCATACCTTGAGTTATTGTTATGCTACTTGATTTTCATCTCTCTCTCTCTCTCCATCATTCCATTTTTCCATTCTATGCTCTTAGGGTTTTGGAGTATTTTCTCTCCAAGATCTATTTTCTTTAGTAATAATAAAGGAGAACTTTGGAGGATAACTAGAGGAGGAATGCATATGCTTGATTTTCTTATGCTTATGAGGTAACATTGTATCAATTTCTTTGGGTGATTGCAACTTTTGATCTTAGGTAAAGTGTTATCTAAGTAGATCTATTAATGTGTATGCTTATGGGTTTATCTATCTTGATGTATTAGATAGTATTGAAGTGTCATTTTATTTACATACATCAACATATTATTTCTTGTATGCACATCACTTAAAGGAGTTTTGCAGGTCTATACTTCAAGGGTTTCATTGAGAACTCCTTCAAGGAGAAGGTTCTGTTGAGGCACTCATACACACCACTTCTCTAACCGTTTACTCTTCATCTATATTTCTTTTCATACACATTCATTTTTCAGCTAGCATAACATGTTTAGATAGGTCATTTATATACAACATACTCTCTTGTTCTTGTGGAAAGTTCTTGCCCTAAAAAAGCAAGGGGTTTCCATCATTTTTCTTGGTTGTGTGTAGCTTTTCTAGCAAGCCTAGCTTGCTGGTTTTGCAGGTTTCATATCCGATTGAGAGGACTATTGGCTACCCAAAGGAAATCCACACAACACTAGAAGGCCCTCCAAGGGGTTTGGTAGCTATCTCTCAACACTACCTTCGTTTTTCATCATTTTGGTACATTTTGGCTTCTTTTGCTTGCTTGTAGTGGCTTACACTCTTAGAGGAAGTGGTACGGCCTTCCTCTTTGTGTGAGCTTGTTGGGTAGCATAGATCTAGCTAAGGTTTCATTTTTAACATTTTATTGTTCCCTTTTTAACTAAGACATGAGGTTTAGAAGGTGAGGGGCACCTTCTCAACCTAGGACGTGGGGTAGAGTAGTCTCTTGGTTACTTGCTTGTTTGATAGTTTACTTTCTTAGTTTCTCTCTCTCTTTATCTTTTATTTGTTTGCCCTAATCTCTAAATCTTAAAAGAACTTAACCTAACTAAGCAAAACCTAATTAATTGCCTACCTATTTGGGAGAGGAATACCCCAATAGGTAAGGTTAAGTGGTTCATGATGTGATTGGTGATCTATGGTTTAATGCTATCATTGTTTAGACATAGATCAAACACATAATCATTGTCTTAAGCCTATTGGGAGGCATAATAAGTAACCTAACTAGATCTTTATTTGCTTAGTTGATTTTCAAGCATTCTTCTTCATACACATGTTCTAAATCTTAAATACTCAAATATCCAAGTGCTTGAATAAGTGAATGGTTTATCTTTCTATTGCTTATATCTATTGGAAGCCATTTGCTTAGGCTTGAATGTTATTGATTGGTTAAGTAGGAAAACACACTAAATTTTCTTTCCATCTCTTGAAGGCAAGTTATCCTTGCCATTGTGGTTTATTTTAATAGCAATCTCATATGTGGATGTGATTCAACCATATTTATTTGCTTTACATGTGTTTATACTCTTAATTGCATAAGATTGAAGCAACACACTTAAAATCTCATAACAGTTTCGGCCATATCACTAAATCACACTTTGAAAGTGTCTTAAAATCTTCAAAACACTCTAATAATCACCTAAAAGTATACCTAATCAATATCTGTACTTAATAGACTATTTAGGGTACCTTAGACCACCATCTTCACCATCTAAAATGGGTCTTGAGGAAAACAACGGAGGGTAGTGGTAGGGGACTGTCTCGTGACGCACCAGGTGTGTGTCCTCTCCGGGAAGTACTCTTGTTTTGGGCTGACCTATGAAGATAGGGTGGAAACACTTATTGAGCATCCAACAATTATTTGGCAATAGGAGGAGGAGGCTTTGGTGAAATCTTTAATAAAATTTGATAAATCTTAAGAAAGCTTAATAATTAAACCTTGGACCAAATCTAATAAACTACTTGTGGGTTTAACAACTAAGAGTGTGGATCATCTTCAATAATCTTTATAACAGTTGTGCTTAAATCTCCTAAATATTTGGAATGTGTTGATGATGATCTCATAAATGTGGTGATGTGATGTGATGCTTTAGTCTTTTGATATCTTGCACACATATAAGTAAAACGTGGTTAGCTTTCTCTTGTATCATTTGTATCTTAGAAATTTTTGTGAATAAGTGTATCTAATATTCTTTGATTCAATTTATTCATTTGTAATCTTGTAAGTAACTTGTAATCTACTTGTAACGAACAACCCCTTAACATAGTTGACCCCTTGCCCAATCTTTAGGCACTAGTCTTAGTTGACCTAGGGAAAAGGCTTGCTTTACATGCTAACCCTTGCATCTTGCATTGTTTCATTAGCATCTTAGGATTAGAATCCCCCCAAACCTTGTAAATAATTAAAACTAACTCCTATAACTTAACTTTAACACATCTAGTAACTAAGGTCTACCCCCTTTTGCTTCCATAAGAGTAAGCCTAGACGGAAGAGGTTCCGGTCAAAGTGACAGCATGGGATGTGAATCTAAGCATTGTGCCTCCAAGGACACACTAAGTGAGTCGGACTTAGCTCATGTTTTCAAGTGTGTATGAGGACGGAAACACAACGGGTATGAAGCTTCCATGAACATTGATCTGTCCGTTATGGCGAGGTCCAACGATCTGGTGGCGATCCTTTAATGCTTTTCTATCCATTCGGGGCGGAAGTTGAATGGGTATATCGGTCCAACGGCTATATTGCTTCGCCACGGCGAAGTGCCATAGGTCATTGTTCTGATATCTCGGTGAAGCTCAATTTCTGCAAGTTTTCATTCTGTGATGTTCCAGCTAGAATCTCCTGTAACTTTTCAATCTTCGCCCTCTTCTTACTTAAATTTCTAGCCTTCTTCCCAGTAATCTTCAACTCGGTCTGTCTTTTTCTGTTCTGATTCCTATCTTCTTTTAGCATAGTCACTACACGTTGTTGAGATTCTCTCTGGGGTAATAATTCTTCTTTCTATGGGACAGGTGATTCAGTCTTTTGTGAGCCTTCTAACATTCTTTCAGCTTCAACATTGGGGTATCGAGTGTCAAGGAACTTCGATCTGTTCTTATGTTCTTCAAGCAACTGTGCAATCTTCTTGGTCGTAAAATCTTTTAATTCTTGTTTCTTCTGTTCCAAAACTTATGTCTCTTTCTTTTGTCTAAATTGATCTCTGTCAATCCAAGGTTTTCCAAGTAACATAGTAAACGGGGTGCTATTCTCAATAAATTTAATAATCTCAAAATCTTCTTCAGTCGAAGTTCCATTAGCATTCGTAGATATCTAAGTGAGCCTTCCACATAGGTTTACCAATTTTCCTCTAAAGAGTCTTATTCCTCCTAGTGAAGGGATCATGGCATGCTTCCCTATAGCTTCCCACGTTCTCTCGGTCATGATATTCATATGTGTTTCCTCATCTAGAACACAATCAATGTTGAAGTTCCCTATCCTTACTTCGATGCTTTCTTTTTTCTTTAAAGATCTTTGATAATCTAACATGTCGGTGTTCATTCAGGGTTTCTTTCATCTGAATTAATACTTTCTCTGATTCTTTCTAAGGTTCTGTTATCTCTGTAGCTGCCTTAGGATTCAGATTCATTCCTTTGAGCCTAGCAATCATTCTGGGGTAATCCAATACTTCATGATCTAGAGCTTTGCAACAAAGACAACTAAGTCATCCACCAGGGCATTCCTTAGCTAGATGTCCTGGTTTTCTGCAACTGTAACATAGGGTTAATCCTCTCTTTCTTGTAACTGATCCCCAACCTCTTCTATACTTCGCACCAGGATCATAGGGGCCAATCTGCAACAAATTCTTTCTAGGACCCTGCATCCATTTGTTAGTCCAAACATTTTTTCTATGCATAGGTATAACATATCTATCACTATTCTTATCAGATATATTCATATCAAACCTTCTTTCATCTAACAATGCTCTAGTTTTCAAGCTAGGACAAAATCTATCAAGAATACCTAGATCCATGTTCTAGAAGCAAAAAATTTCCACTTATCTTACTTCTACAAAGCACAAAGATTTCAGATCTAGAACTTTCTTACCTTTATCAGAGCACAGAGCTTACAGATCTTAACTTTTTTTAATTAGAAAATCCCACTTTTACCTTTCTTAGAGTACAAAGTGTTGAGATCTTGCTTCTTTTCTTCAGTATCAACCTCTTTTCTTGCATATCTGATCTCTTTCTTTCTTGGCACAAAGCTGAGCACAGGTCAAGTAGAATACTGCGCACTAGGGCAACTGATCTACGCATAGAGATTTCTTTGCACAAAGCTTATTTTTCTCTAGTTCCCAACAATCACAGTTTCAGGTCTCGACAACGGAACCATTTGTTGGCACAAGGGCAGACCCAGGGTTCAACAGTCGAGAGAACACCAACAAAGCCCTAACTATCGGCCCTTTCGGCAACACCTGTGAAGTAGATGAAGTCTCACCTGAGGTAGAGGCATGAGCAGTTGCAAGACTCAGGTGTCTGCAACCTTAGTTGGGACACATATTTGTGATTCTATCCTTATAGCGCACTTAGCGTCGATCATTCATCAATTTTCAACCCTTCTTATAATTCGAAGATAACACAGAGCATCGCAGTATTCACTTAGATCTAAGATATTTCAACACTTAACAATAGTAAAATAAATCAGATCCTGTAGATCAACACTAAGCATCTTCATACACATCAGATCTAACATTCATACACATCTAAGAAGCACAAAGCCTAAGTAGATCTATCTAAATATATCAAATCACTTAGCAACGGAAGAGATAAACGCATCAAATCAAATCACAAAGCATAATACACAGATTTACGTGGTTCAACCCCTCCCTGGGGCTGCGTCCACCGACTCTTCTTCTTTATTAGTGTCTTCAATCTTACAACACAAAGCCACTCAAAATCTTTACTTCGAACAGGACAGAAGATCTTCACACCTCGCTAGATCCTTCTTCTGTGTACTTCAGCACAAAGCCTTCTACAATCTCTTACAACATCTAGCACTTAGCTCTGCAAGCCTCTTACAATCATGCACAGAGCATTTACAATCCATATCTGATTGCACAGATCTAACTACTAGCACTAAGCCATCGGTCATTCTTACATTGCCTAAGTATCTATTTATACATTACAAAAGTGGGCCTAAGCGTGGTTAAACCCACGGACCGACATCCCTTTCCCATTACATTAACCCAAAACCCTAAAAGAGGCTCAAAAGTGGACCAAGATCCTGTGATCTCTATTTCGCTTGGCGCTCCTTCTTCGACTAGCTGTCGAAGTCCCAAAATAGGTCAAAATGACCAAAGTTACCCCAAAACTTAGTCAAGGGCCAACAAAAGGTCTTCATGTTTTCAACCAACACCATGTTTTTTCTTTGGACATTACCATCACATTCATTCTAGGTCCATATCATGAGTATGATCGATACTTTGGATATAAAAATATGCATGAACGACGTAACGATTTCTGAAAAAGAGACCAAAGATTGACTAGCAACTTCGCTAACAATTGACAGGGTATGAGAATTCTGGAAAGAGTGTATCGATTCTCAGCATGAGAACACATGAAACTAAGGGACAAGTTTTTCCATGAAGTAGAGGTGCATCGCGTAGTCCAACACAATAATCCTAACTTATGGCTTGGCGGAGCTTTTCAAAGAAATATCCTTGCTGTGAGGACAAAGAAATTTTGAAGATGAAGACAATGTTATGTATATAAAAATAAAATGGAGATGATATAATGTAATAGTAAACATTTATATATAATTAATAAATAAATAAGCAAAAAGACGCACCTCTTCATAAAGAGGCAAAGAGGCATCCTGTAGACTATATTTATAACTGGGGCCCATTCATTGTAAATATCATTCTTATTCATTATATCATTCAAGTATTTTATTTTATCTCATATATTGAATAAATTACTGGATGTTTCTGCTACAGTGACTCTACTCTTGGTATTGGTATGAGGTATGATCATTTTTCATTGCAGATTTCCATCCTTGTATTGAATACATAGAAGTTAAAAAAATAGAATGCCCCCCATGATTGGCAGATTTCTTTTCTCCCATTGATTTCTCAAATATCTTGAGGTTCTCTCATGAGAAACCAAATGTAGATTGGAGGTCAATTCCAAAGTTTAGTGGACATGATAATTTGGTCACACTACACATATTCTCTTTCATGGAATTCATTTCAAATATCAGTGTTATTAATGACGATGTTGTGATAAGGTTTTTGCACGTGGTTTTGAAAGGAATGCAAAAAAATGGTTTAAAGTTTAAACATATTGGTAGAGGAGAAATATCATTTTTTGTAGGTTTTATTGAAGCATTTTTGTAGGTAGAGGAGAAATATCCATGTATGATCATTCCTAAGGAGGATTTTTTGTATAATTTTCAACCATGTCATATGAGTTTTTGTGTATATTTTTTCCAGCATAAGGCGTGGATTTGTGATGTAAAAAACACAGAAATTTTCTAGCCATCTTGTTCCTCATGTATTGAATAAATTATGCATGATTTTCAACTGGAAAATGTGATTTAGTGGTTGTAACTTGTATGGTACAATAGGGTTTTAATTGCAAAAATTTCCAGCCACCTATTTCTTCATGTTCATCTTCTCTTTTGCATGCACTTTCAACTAGAAATAATATTTTTGATGCAACAAGTTGTATGGGCTAGAAAACCTTTCATGAAGAGTTGTTTTGCATAAAGTTCCAATTATCAAAAGGAGCATTCCAAGCCCTAGATGAGTTTTTTTTTTTTTGAAAAACAATTTTGTCTCATCTCCCACATACATCTTACTTGGATGATGACCATGACATTTTGAATGATTTTGTAAAGCCCCCTAAGCCTTTGTTTCTTGAGGGAGTTAATGATGATGTTGTAGAAGATAATGTAGGGATTGTGTATAAATATTATAGCAATGTTTTTGTGTATACTAGCCCTATCCAAGCTTGGATAGATGAGGCTTTTAGTGGTGCATGTCATTTTTGGCCTGATTTTGATTATGCACATGGTTTCATGTTTTATTCCAATATATATGTACTTCAATTTTGATGTATCGTTGTTTTGGATGATGACCATGTTGTCGTCCTAATACACACCTACAAGCGTGAAGTCTCCAACCCACTTGGTGTGTCCTTGGAGGCACAAACTTAAGTCTAGACCCACTGTCACCTCGATCTAGACTCCTTTCGTCTAGGCTCACTCCTAGGGAAGCCAAGGGGTGTAGACCCTATTAAACTATGTAAAGTTTTGTTGTTAAGATTCTAGGAGTTAACTGAGTTATTAATTAGGGAGACCCAACCCAATGACAAGAAACAAATGCAATATGTAGCTGTTTTAATGACAGGCAAACCTTTATTTGTAAAACAATAACTAGACCAGTGCCTAAAGATTATCAAAATTGACTTATTGAATTATGTACAAAAAATATTGCTCCAGAAGTATGAAACAAGCTTATGAAATATATATGCAATGAATTGAAAAGTAAATTTGCACTTGAAACAATTACTTCACAAGGAGTAAAGAATAATTGCGACAAAGAATAAATAATGCTTCAATAAATGTAAATATTCACAAGTAAAGAATTTGCTTGAAAGTAAAAGTTCTTGAATTAAATTGCTTGAAAGGAAATAACATAACTTAAAATATGAATGTTGTGCAATGTAATTAGGTTGATTTTCATTTATTTTAAATCTCTCTTGAACTTAGGGGGATTAGATGAGAGAGTTGTAGCAATCTTAAGCTCTGTGACTACCCCTAATATTTATCCCTTCAACCAAGAGGAAGTGTTGGGTGCTCAATAATAAGAAAAACAAGGTTCTTCCCTAGCTCCATGGGTCAAATCCAAAATGTTTGGGCATTCAACAAGGAGGAAACGTAGTGTCGTGAAACTGTCCCCGACTTCAACCCCTTCTAGCCTCCCAAGTCACCCCTTTTTAATGGTAGAAACAATAATAGATCGGGTGCCTAATTAAACTAGCCACACAATCCTTTTCCCTTTCTTAGTTACCCAGGATCCACAAAGTGTCAAGGGAAGGGAATACGGGGAAAAGGCAAGGAACGATTTGATTACTTTGTAAATCTAATTAGCCAACATGATTTTGCAAGGATGGAAAAGCAAAGCACAATGCAAGATGTGGGTACAATTAATTGAAATAACTTGAAAAATAAATGCAATAAACAACTAACCACACAACTTTTCCTCAAGGACAAAGGTGGGAAAAATAATTCAATTAGGCAAACTCACAACTATGACACAATGTGGAGGACAAGCCTACCAATTTTATGCCAAGGTAGGTGAAAGAAAATAAACTTAAATTAAATAAGTTACACAAGCCACAAAACCTTCTCTTTGTGGGAGAAGTGGGGCAAACAATATTGAGCTAAAAAAGAAAATTAAACTCTAAACTAGCTTCACGATTTTGAAAGGTTAGCAAAGCCAAGAACAATGCAAGGTGTAGCAAAATACTAAAACTAATTTACAATTTACAGAATTGGAAAATGAAATAGAGAATGCAATCCCAAGAGACTTTCTTGGGCTGCTTACAATGACTTCGAAAGTGAGAATAGAGAAGAGGGTTTGGCACCACAACTCTTATATTATTCCTTGAGTCTTTTGAGGCCCAAAATGGGCAGAACCTTCTTTTCTACTGGTGAAAAGCTACATAAAATAACAAGTTTTGCTTGTTGGAAATTGCTAAAAATTACTTGGAACAAATTAGTTTACGTTAGCACATAAAACACAAATTATTTTATTAAAAATATGAACTTGAAAATGAAGATTAGATTGCAATATTAGAGGAGAATAATGCTTGAAATTGAAACATAAATGGAGGGAAATGAAAACAGAAAATAAAGGAAGCTTTAGATGGTTGGACAAGTGAATTTACAAATCTGAAATCCACTCCTCCAAGCCTTTGGTAACCTACAGATATGTAAATTCTTTCTACAAAATCAAACAAGAGGGTGAGTTTATCTAAATGGCTTGAAAAATACTTTCCAAACACAAGTAGACACAACCCACAAAGATCTATAACATTACTACCATAAATCTATCCCAAGCAAAATACTTTGTTTGGGTCTCCAAGCAAACAATGCAAGCAAGGAAATACCAAAAACATTGCTGCAATATTACCTTAATAATAAAACCATACCATAGCACCAATAAAACTCCAATAGAACACAATATATCCTCCAAAGCTTCATTTTTATTATCCACAAGATGTGGTTGTGAAGACTTGCAGTAAGATTACAAAGAAGAAAGTGGGAGAGAGCAAGAGAGACTGGGGAGAGATTTTGGCATAATAGAGTTGTTGTGAAAATTCATGTCCAAATAAGGAGGAAGGGATTAATTTTATATGAGGGTGAGAGGAGAGATCCCTCCAGGATGAATTACAAGTGTCACCCATCAAAGAGAGAGAAAACAAGTCAAGGAGGGCGCACTTTTAAGGTTTTGGAGTAAGCCATGGCTTGAGGGGTGAGATGGGAAGGGGGAAACCCCCTTTACACTTATTCAAACATGAATTCAGGCTATAGGAAGGGAGAACTTAGGGTTTTGACACTTTTTCACTTTAAGTTTTACTTTCCCCTAAGTTCATGAGGAAGGGGGGCACACTTTTCACTAGGGAGACTCACTTTTGGTTGTTGGATCGGCATGGGGGGTCTTTTAAGTGGATTTTCACTTTTCCAACTTAGGAAATACATTAGAAATCATTTCCCTACTCTCTTTCATGACTTTATACATTTTGCATTTTTTTGGTTTTTTTACCTTAGCCAATTATTTGTTGACTTTTGACTGACTTAGACTCCTCATGGACAATGACCTAACAAAACTTGTCCAATTGAGTTGAAACTTGGTCCAAGGGTGTAGGGGGTCATAAGAAATTTTATTTGAGTACCCATACCCCTATACAAAATCCGCAAGGACCAAATTTTTACATTTTACATAAAAAATAATTAAAATTTTCAATTAACGAAAAATTTTAATTATTAAAAAATCCTATCAAAACTTAACAAAATTCTGCAAGACTCTGGGATATATCTAGAATGATCATTTAAAACACTTATAAACTTTATTTACCCCTTGTTATCGATCAGTAGAACACATTTTACCACTTTGGAGGATTATTTGAGTGAAAAACTCAAGGATATTTAAAATCGCCTGATAAGCAAGATTAATTACCTGAGGAAAAAAAACACTTGATGAAAGGAATTACATAATGATAAAGTACTAGGAAACTATTAAAAATTGAACCATGCTAACTCATTACATTATAATCCCACAGAGGGGAGCAAACATTATGTGTAAAAAGAAAGAAGTTCTAGGGGAAAAACTGCCATGTTGAGCCATAAGTCTTCAAACATGTTGTACCACAAGGTACATATATTCATGGTACATGACGTTGACCCCTAGTTGAAATAGGTGTTAAACATCTGGCTTCACATGGAGGCATATGCTCAATCTTTTGGAAGGAGAGAATGTGAGAACCTCAGAATCTGCAAAACAAAGTGCTCACCAATACCCAACATAAGTACATGTGTTAAAAAAATAAACCATAATCAAATAAATGAAATTACTATACAATGAATTTTATATATATATATGAAATAATAACAAAATTGAAATAATTAAAGGAAAAAGGTTAGAGATATGTTACAAAGGGTGCTCCTTTGGACACCAGGTTGCTCATCATCTAAAAAATATCTTGAGTAGTTGTCCATTCCTTGGAATATTCATGGGCTTACCATCCAAATGGTCGAGGTAAAAATAATTAGGACCTGCTATTTCTCGCATCATATATGGACCCAACCATAAACTGTCAAATTTCCCATGCTTTTCTGTTTTTTCCTTGTCTTTATCTCATAACAATATTGTATCCCCAATTATGAAATCTCTCTTTCTTGCCGATTTATCAAATTCCCTTTTAAACTTTTTCTTGATTTTTGTAATTCTGATCATAAGCCTTCCCTTTGTTTTCATCTAACTCAATCAATTGATTAATCCTGTTCTGAACTGCATCCTTTCCTGTGGAAAAATCATGAAGGAAACCATATGCTGGAAGCTTAAGGTGTATTGGCAATCTGACATCCAAACCATAGACTAAGTCAAATGGACTTTTTCCTGTTGCAACCTTATTTGTTATTCTATCTTCCCATAATGCATATTTGATTTTACTATCCCATGACTTTTTGTTTTCCCCAACAATTTTCTTGACTATGGTCATTAGATTTTTATTACTTGATTTTGCTTGACCGTTTCCTTGGGGATAATAATCTGATGCATGGGACAAAATAATGTCATATTTGAAACAAAAAGAGGACATTTATGCTGAGCAAAAGTCTTTTTCATGTCTTCAAGGAAATCCATGAAAACCTTTTCATTTGTTGATTTAGTAAGGATGGATTCAACCCATTTAGTGAAGTAATCTGTAGCTGTTAAGACCCATGACTAATCATTACTTGAATTATCCTTAAAATTTCCTATGAATTCCAAACCCCATTGCTGAAAAGGTGCTTCAACCACTACTGGTTGTAAAGGGAGGGAAGCTAACTTATGTTTTCCTGTGAAAAGATGACAAGGCACACATTTTCTTACAAATTGATGGACATCTGAGAAAATGTTTGGCCAATAATACTCATCTCTAAGGATTTTGTGAGCTGTTGTTTTAACTGCATAGTGGCCGCCACAAAATTTGGCATGAAATTCATCCACTAGTTTCTTTGCTTCAAGTTCATCAACACATCTAAGGATTACTTCACCAAGATTTCTCCATCCTAGTCCATCTTTAGTGATGACATACTTGGATGATTTTAACCTTAAGGCTATTTTCTTATGACCCACAAGATGGCCTGGGCATGTGAGGTTTTTAAGATAGAAAATTATATATGTATACCATTCAACCTGTTCAAGTCTTAATATGTGTGGGAAATATTTTGGATCATCATTTTGACAAATCACACCCAAAGCCCTTTCATTCATTTCAGTCAACATTTTAGCTAGACCTTGCCCCTTGGTTTATTTAGTGGGCTTGCTTTCTAATTCATATTCTTGAATTTTAGCAATCCATCTTTCCCTTGTACCTAATCCTCCTAACTGAGATAATACATCTTTAAATGTTGAATTAGGAACATACCCAATTACTTTGGAGTATCCAACGAAGACACTGAAATGTTTTAGGGACTTTACCAAAGCAATGCATGTTTTTCAACCATGTGGTATTTTAATTCTGCATTTTGCAAGACCCTACTCATGTGAGCAATGAGTTGCTCTTGGCCTTGGTCCTTTTTCTTAAGAAAAACACCAGTAATGATGTCTTCAAAGGAAAAGGAGAAAATATGAAAGTATTTGGAATAATATGTACGTATTATGACCGGAGCGTCAGATATGGAATTTTTGATTTCTTTCAAATCCTTCTTACTTTGATCATTCCATTCAAATTTAATATATTTCTTGAGTAACTTATATATTGGCTTAACTATCTCTATATAATTAGGAATGAATCTGTGAACAAAATTGGCCAAGGAAGATTAGAGAGTTTTCTTTGATATAGGCAAAGGGAAATTTTTAATTGCTTCAACTCTTTTTGGGTCTATCTTGACCCCATCTTTGAAAATTGTGTGGCCCAAAAGTTTCCCTTTTGTTACCCCAAAAACGGATTTAGTCAGATTTAGGGAAATCCCAACTTCCCTACATCTTTCAAAAACCTGTTGTAAATGACTAATGTGACTCTTCCCATCCTTTGAAAACATTGTTAAGTCATCCTGATTGATTTCAATGATCTTTCCAATTAATCCTCTAAAGGCATAATCCATAGCACTTTGAAAAGTAGCTCCAGCATTAGAAAATCCAAAAGACATTCTTAGATATTCAAAGGTACCCCATGGAGTAGTGAAGGTAGTTTTATGCATATCCTCTTCTTTGACCCTGTTATGATTATAACCTGAAAACCCATCAAGCATTGAAATCATTTCAGAACATGTTACCCTTTGTAATAATGTTTCCATCTTGGGGAGGGGATAGTTATCATTTGTACATACAATGTTCAAATTTATGAAATCTGCACATAGCTTGATTTGACCATTCTTTTTTCTAGCTACAACCAAATTTGAACACCAGGAAGAATGTCTAGTTTGGGCTATTATTTTGGTAGCTAACATTTTTTGCAACTCCTTTTGGACCAAAGGAGCTAACTTGGGGTTAATATGTCTCAACTTTTGTCTAAAGGGCTCAGATTCCTCCTTCAAAGTAATGACATGCTGAATTATATCTTCCTTATAGACCTTAAGCTCATCATAGGTGAAATCCAAAACATCCCTATACTCTCTTAGTAATTTAATAATTTATCCCCTTTTCTCTGTAGGTGTGCTTTTTCCAACCTTCACCATTCTAGGCTCTTCATCAGTTCCAATGTTGACTTCAAAGTGATCACTTGGTTTATCACATGTTTCATCCTTTGGTTTGTGACCATATTTCATGTCAAATAGTTTTTCTTGTGAAACAAGGCCTCTAGGGACTAGGTTAATCTTATAAACATTTTCTATATAATTACATCCCTCTTCTTTTTCGTTGACGTGGAATTCAGAAAATTCTTGCATGTGATTTAAGAACTTAATGACTTGCTTATCATCGTCAAATATTTTCCAATTATCCATATTATCTGGAACTGAAGGCCTAAATATGACTTCTACTGTAATCTTTTCTTTAATCAAATCTTGGGAGAGTTGAAGAATGGAAGAAACTACAACAATTCCATCTGTTTTAAAGTTCTGATCTCTAGGAATAGCAATAAGGTTTAAGGCATCAAAACTTTCCATGGTGTCCCATATTGCATTCCTATACTTTTTTATCCTTTCATACTTGCATGCAAATTTATTCTTAAGTTGTTGGATGACCAGATCTGAATCTCCCTTTATGTTCAAACATTTGACACCCATGCGCTTACAAAGATCTAGACCAAGCAACAAAGCCTCATATTCAGCCATATTATTAGTAGCATCAGATTCCAATCTATATGAAAAATTAAATTCTTGACCAGATGGAGACTCAATGACTATGTCAACACCTTTCCCAGATCTAGAAAATGCAAGTACCATACCTCGTTAACTATTTCCTCTTTAACTTCTTCTTCTATGGGCCCTAAAGAGAGAGACAAGATGACATCATTTCCAAAGCCATATTCTTTATACTTTAATTAATTTATGGGATTCTTTGGGTATTCAACATGATACCTTCTTTCCAACTCTATGTTTAGTTTAAACATGGCCCCATCTCGAGTGGGAATGGTGGAATAAGTTAAATCCATTTGTATATTGCCCCCCAAATCTGCAATTGTTTTTCTTCATAGCAACATACCCCAAGCATTTGGCACATCAATCACTACTATGTCCATTTTTGTTATGATCTTTGGGAAGGAATCCAAGTGTACTTGTAAACTTTTAATTAAACCATGAACCTTAATCATTTTACTATCCATGGAACAAATGTTATGGTAAGGCCTTGAAATCCTTAAATTTAATTGTTCCATGAATTTCATAGTCATAACATTTGAACTTGCTCTAGAATCAAGCATGCACTTATGAAGGAGATGGTTGTTCACAAGTAGAGAAAGGAAAAATGGTTGATTCTTTTCATTTCCCCTATTCCAATTTTGAAAAATCACAGGTGTATCCCGGTAATCTATTGTAGGTGGCCTGTAAATATTGTCCTGAGGAGGATCTTCTATGGCTTTGAGTAGTTTCTCCCTTTGAGATGGAATCTTCATAATTTCTGCTACAGGGACCAACATTTTTTCATTATTCAAACATCACCCTAAGTCAATATTTAATTTTGTATTTGTAGGAAAAATTGATTTAGGAGGGGGAGGAGGTACCTTAGGAACACTTGTTTGAGGCTTATCATGATTTTTGGATCCATTTTTTTGGTAAGCAAGGCCTCTATATCTAACCATATCTGATACCTTCTTGGGAGTAGGCTTAGGACCAAACTTTTATGTTGCTTTGTTTACCACATAATTCATGTAGTTTACATCCCTACCATGCTCTGTTAATTCCATCCACACATTCATGCCAACATTGTATGTTCGACCACACATGTTAACTTGTTCATTTTCTGATCTAGAGAACCCTTCTTCACCACAAATTTCAAGGAAGACTTGGCAAGTTAATTCTTCATGAAATTCCCCATAAGGCCTACAATAAGGGATAACTTGGTGATTAACCAAGTTAGTAGACTCAAAAGGATTTGGTGGCCTTTTCTCTTGAGGTGGAGGTATCTTTGGCCATTTATCATTTGGATTATGTTGAGGTCTACTAGATTGATCCCTCTCCATGGCTATCAACCTATTTTGCACGGTTGTCATCTGATTAGCATGGTTAATCTCCATTTGCTTGATTAATTGAGTGAGCTCATTTATGCCATCATTAGAAGACTCTTGATTTTCAACTTTCCTCTTCTTCTCCTCATTGGTTTTGGAAGAAGTTCCCCTTGAGAAACCAAGAATATTTGACTTCCTAGTATCTTGCATATTCTTATCTATCCCGATAGCATACTTTTGTGCATCCCTCTGAGTTGTTGGTTCTTTATCCCTTAATTGATATCTGATTACCCTCAAATGATTCTATATAATGAATTAAAATAGATGCATCAGGAGGATTAATAGTTTGAGGGAAGATTTTAACCAAGTTATTAAATCTCTTATTGAATTCTTCCATTGTTTCATTTTCCTTCTTTTGACTAGTTCTAAGGGCAACCAATAATTGACGATCATCCTTCTGATCACCCCACCTTTCCATGAATGCTTTCTGAATTTCAACTAATGTGCTAAATTGATCATCATCTTGTTCCAAGAACAAATCTAAGGCATCATCTTCTAAAGACAAGACAAAAAGCTTCATCTTGGTGTCTTCATAGTTATGAGCATTGCACCATATACTGACACACACACCAAATTTTCTGATGTGAGACTTGGCACTAACAACATTGTTTCCCTGAAAAATAGGTAATTTATTAATAGCATTATCAGGAAGAGGATGAGGATAACCTTGAATATTAATAAAATTATATGGTTTAAATTCTTCACCCATAGTTGTTGCAGGATTATTATGTGCAAATAAGAGATGTATATTAGAGATTACTTCTTCCCCAAGACTTTCAAGTAGCCTACGAGGAGCTAGTTTGTGTATTCTCCTCCTATACACCCTTCCAGGTTCATGAAGGGAATAAACCAACCCTTGCGGGTTGCTCCTGATAGGATACATCAAAGAATTATCAAATGGAGTCGCCACTTGGAGATTAAGCAATGTCTAACAACAAATCTTAATTTGTGAAAAATTAAGGGACAAGTTTATTACTTAGTTTTTTAAAGAATTAATTAAATTTTGTAAATTAACCATGGATAAGAGACTTATCCCCGTTAACGAATCCAAATATGTTGTCGTCCTAATACACAACTACAATCATGGAGAAGTCTCCAACCCACTTGGTGTGTCCTTGAAGGCAAAAGCCTAAGTCTAGAACCATCTTCACCTCAATCTATACTCCTTATGTCTAGGCTCACTCCTAGGGAAGCCAAGGGGGGTAGACCCTATTAAACTATGTGAAGTTTTTTTGTTAAGATTATAGGAGTTAATTGAGTTATTAATTAGGTAGACCCAACCCAATGAAAAGCAGCAAATGCAATATGCAATTCTTTTAATGACATGCAAACCTTTATTTATAAAACAATAACTAGACAAGTGCCTAAAGATTATCAAAATTGACTTATAAAAAAGATTACTCCACAAGTATGAAACAAACTTATCAAATATATATGCAATGAACTGAAAATTAACTTTACACTTGAAACAAATTCTTCATAAGGAATAAATAATAATTGCAACAAAGAATAAATAATTCTTCAATAAATGTAAATATTCACAAGTAAAGAATTTGCTTGAAAGTAAAAGTGCTTGAAATAAATTGCTTGAAAGGAAATAACAAAACTTGAAATATGAATGTTGTGCAATGTAAGTAAGTTTATTTTAATTTATTTTAGGTCTCTCTTAAACTTAGGGGGATTAGATGTGAGAGTTGTAGCAATATTAAGATATGTGACTACCCCCAATATATATCCCTTCAACCAAGAGGAAGTGTTGGGTGCTCAATAAGAAGAAGAACAAGGTTCTTCCCTAGCTCTGCAGGTCAAATCCAGAATGCTTGGGTGCTCAACAAGGAGGACACGTAGTGCCGTGAAACCGTACTCGGCTTCAACTCCTTCTAGCCTCCCAAGTTACCATTTTTTAATGGTAGAAACAATAATAGATCATGTGTCTAATTAAACTAGCCACACAATCATTTTCCCTTTCTTAGTTACCCAAGATCCACAAAGTGGCAAGGGGAGGGAATACAAGGAAAAGGTGGGGCATGATTTGATTACTTTGTGAATCTAACTAGCCAACACGATTTTGCAAGGATGGAAAAGCCAATCAAAATGAAAGGTGTGGGCATAATTAATTGAAATAACTTGAAAAATAAATGAAATAAACAACTAACCACACAAATTTGCCTTAAGGACAAACGTGGGAAAAATAATTCAAATAGGTAACCTCACAACTATGGAACAATGTGGAGGACAAGGCTAACAATTTTGTGCCAAGGTGGGTGAAATAAAATAAACTTAAATGAAATAAGCTACACTAGCCACACAACCTTCTCTTTGTGGGAGAAGTGGGGCAAAAGTATTGAACTAAAACAGAAAATTAAACTCTAAACTAGCCTTTACGATTTTGCAAGGTTGGAAAAGCCAAGCACAATGCAAGGTATGGGCAAAATACTAAAACTGATTCACAATTTACATAATTGGAAAATGAAATAGAGATTGCAAGCCCAAGAGACTCCCTTGGGCTACTTATAATGAATTAGAAAGTGGGAATAGAGAAGAGGGTTTGGCACCACAACTCTTGGATGCTTCCTTGAGTCTTTTGGGGTAAAAAATAAGTAGAACCTTCCCTTCTACTGGTGAAAACCTGCATAAAACAACAAGCTTTGCTTGTTGGAAATTGTTAAAAATGACTTGGAACAAGTTAGTTTATGTTAGCACATAAAACATAAATTATTTTATTAAAAATATGAATTTGAAAAAGAAGATTAGATTGCAATATTAGAGGAGAATAATGCTTGAAATTGAAATATAAATGGTTGGAAATGAAAACAAAAAATAAAGGAAGCTTTAGATGGTTGGACAAGTGAATTTCTAGATCTGAAATCCACTCCTCCAAGCATTTGGTAACATGCAGATATGTAAATCCTTGCTATAAAATCAAACAAGAAGGTGAGTTTATCTAAATGGCTTGCAAAATAATTTCCAAACACAAGTAGACACAACTCACAAATCCCTGTAGC
The DNA here is from genome assembly GCA_000966675.3 of Picea glauca. Taxonomy (NCBI): domain Eukaryota; kingdom Viridiplantae; phylum Streptophyta; class Pinopsida; order Pinales; family Pinaceae; genus Picea; species Picea glauca. Next base: position 223,088 of record JZKD02S2142444.1, read on the forward strand.
AACACTACCATAAATCTATCCCAAACAAGATACTTTACTTGGGTCTCCAAACAAACAATGCAAGCAAGGAAATACCCAAAAAAATGCAGAAATATTACCTTAATAAGAACACCATACCATAGCACCAATAACACTCCAACAGAACACAAGATATCCTCCAAAGCTTCACTTTTATTATCCACAAGATGTGGCTACAAATACTTGCAGCAAAATTACAAAGAAGAAAGTGGGAGAGAGAAAGAGAGAGCAGGGAGAGATCTTGGCATAATAGAGTTATTGTGAAAACTCATGTCCAAATGAGGAGGGAGGGCTTATTTTTATATGAGGGAGAGAGGAGAGACTCCTCTTGGATGAATTACAAATGTCACCCATCTAAGAGAGAGAGAGAGAACAAGTCAAGGAGAGTGCATTTTTAGGGTTTTGGAGTAAGTCAAGGTTTGAGGGGTGAGATGGGAAGGGGGGAAACCCCTTTACACTTATTCAAACATTACGTTAGGCTATAGGAATGGAGAACTTAGGGTTTTGGCACTTTTTTCACTCTAATTTTTACTTTCCCCTAAGTTCATGAGGAAGGGGGGCACACTTTTCACTAGGGAGACTCACTTTTGATTGTTGGCTCGGAATGGGGGGGTCTTCTAAGTGGATTTTCACTTTTCCAACTTAGGAAATACATTAGAAATCATTTCCCACTCTCTCTCATAACTTTAGACATTTTACAATTTTTTGGATTTTTTACCTTAGCCAATTATTTGTTGACTTTTGACTGACTTGGACTCCTCATGGACAATGACCTAGCAAAAATTGTCCAATTGAGCTGAAACTTGGTCCAAGGGTGTAGGGGGTCATAAGCCATTTGATTTGATTTGATTTACTCTTAATTGGATTCATTTCTCCTCATGCTTTATTGGCCCACACGTGCCATTTTGGGGATTATTGTGCACACATGTTGGGGCATATTATTGGATTAAAGGGAGGGAATCCATTCCTTTCATGGTGATGGTTGAGTGTTATTGACATTCCACATGTTGGATCCTTGTATCATGGATCCAATTTCTTGATTTAAGGATGACACCCACTTTGGAGGTTACTTTTCACATTTGATGAGGCCTCTCACCTTGGGAGATGCCACAAGTCTCTTGAGGAGGTTATTTATGGTTTTATGTCATGTTTTGAGGAGACATCCATCTTGAATATGGTTACTTGAACTCATAATTGAGGACGTCCCACATTGGAGAAGACCTAGGAGGTTCCAAACCCTAGATCTGGTTGAATCGCATATTTTGAGGGTGACCTATCTTTTGGAGTAGTGTTACTTTTGATAGAGTGCCCATAATTATATATTTTCAACACCATTAGATGCAGAATGGCTATGAGATTTCCAAAATGTGTTCATAATATAATTTTTGACAAAAAAAGACATAGTTATGGTACTTTTAAAATCTTCCATGGGAGAATCTTCGTTGCATTTCTTACCACTCATTAGGGGAACACCCCACCTTTTTTGCTTGATTGTTTTGGCTATTTGGGGAGATCATTATTGATATATGCCCATGGTGAAAAGCTCCCTAGATATTGAGGCCACATGACCCATGTTTTATGTATATATTTGAGGTCGTCCACTCTTGGGAGATTCTACTCATTGTTTGTTGGGACGTTTCACCTTGGAGAGTTACGGATCCACCTTGGAGGTTTTCATTTCCTACTTTGAGGAGTTCGGTGTGGATCTATCCATTTGGAAGCCTTTGCAGTATAGACATTAGACCTTTGGCCCATCTTCTTCCTTCTTTGATAGAGACATCCCACTCTCTTAGGCCTATTTTGTTGGAGACTTGTACATGTGGCTTGGCCACTTCATTATTTTATGTATTGTTGAATAATTAGTTGGAGGAAACAATTATTTACTCCTCCCTAGGCCAGATTTAATGTTTTAACATGAGATATTATTATTCAATTGTAAAGGAAGTTGAACCAATCTCTATATAAATAGTAGCCCTTCCAAATTTGTACTCGTGGTTGGATTTTTGGGAGCTTAATTGACACATATGTTTCTTGGAGCATATGGATGTATAAGGATTCTTTCATTGTGGATGTTGGTATCAATTCTTGAAGATTCCCTATCTTGGTTAATTCTATTTGGTGCATAAAGATTGATTGTGAATGCTCAAGTCTTCTACAAAGTAAATTGATTGATCCATTAAATGGTAAAATCTACTACTTGAAATGAATATTTTTTGGGGTAACTCATCTCCTTCTTTCTTTGTTAGTTTGATAATTATTTCATGCCTTGCTTTGTCTATCCAATTTAGGAACCCTAGCAAGGGTAGAGTACATTTTTTAATCTAAAGTTGATCGTGTTGGTGAAGGTTTTTCCCTTGAGGACCCCTTCTTTTAGGGCCTTGGTATTCATTGTTAATCTTGATTAGGGGAGAGATTATTCTTCCCCTTGGGTTTTAGTCTCTTATTACTAATCCTCAGATGAAATAGACCAATTATGAAGAGGGTATTTCTTCTTGACCCCATAAGCCCTTTTGATTCACCTTGACTCCATTGCCCTTGTTGGGTTTGAAATTGATATTTACTTGCTTCCATTGCCTCTTTTTATTTCGTAAAATACAAAACAAAATTGTCTTACTAAAGTTACTCTCAGATCATCTTATGCCTCATTGCTTAGATTTAGTAATCCTACTAGGGATACCCCCCTTGCATCGAAAGAGAGCCAACCTAAAGTGGAGAGGATAGGTTGGTTAGGTGACAATGGTGATTACCTTAGAAGTTCCCTCTTGGGTTGTGCCTTATTCTTTAGGGATTTTATCATCAAGTACAATTTGGGAGGTAACACTCTGAATTGTTGAAAAAAAATTATCTTCTCGTATTATATATGGAGATAAATATATGTATTTCATTACCTTCTTGTGAATTTCCTAACCCTTTTCTCCCATTTACATGCAATAGGTTATTCTTACATGGACAATTAGCATGGAAGTCAGTTTCACTAGTGTGCCTATTGGTCACCACTTGACTACTTCGAGGATAACCCAGGGTGTTTCATTAACTTCCTATAGCTTTCCTTTATGTTTGTTCTTGTTTACATGCAATATCATAGGTTTACATGGGTATATTAGGATGCAAGTAATTTTCAATGGTGTTCCTTACATGACTCAGTACTATATTACTATAAAAACACGTTAAGATAATTCATTTTGGTAATGTAAATGAAATTTTAAAGAATATGAAATAAAAACTTTATGGAAACACACGACTCAAGTGCCATACCGTCCTTAGAACTTCAAACTCTTTGGAAGTTATGACAAACATTATTCTTTTAAAGAGGTTTACCTAAGTGAGTTTAGGCCCTTTACAAATTATGGTTGAAAATGAATCTAAAGTACCTAGGCATACATTCACATGGACATTATACCCTAAAGAATGGGGATTACACATTTATTTTATTATGTGACGTACCATGTAGTATTGATGGGAAGCTATGAACATTCATAAATAAAGGCACATGGTCATATCATTCTAAGGGAAAAAATAATACCTATTGATATGAAAATGATGAATACTTATAGTGGCATGATCACGATGATGAGTCATGGCATTTAGTAAATGAGTTTATTGATATGAAGATGATGAATGCAAGTACATTATATATGTGATATTTATAGTAGTATAGGGGTATTATATATGTGATATTTATTATTTATAGTGGTATATGGGTATTATATATGCGATATTTATAGTGGTATAGGGGTATGATCATGATGATGAGTCATGATATTTAGTAAATGAGCTTATTGATATGAAGATGATGAATGCAACTACATTATATATGTGATATTTATAGTGGTATAGGGGTATGATCATGATGGTGAGTCATGACATTTAGTAAATGAGCTTAATTATGGCAATTATTGCATATTATAGGGAGATAGTGGTGCTTTGTTTTAGGTGGTTTTGTATCGGTGATTTTTTTAAGGTGGTTTTGTATTCTTTGTAACTATGTAGTTACAAAAAATTTAATAGAAAGTTTATTTTCCCTCCCCACTATGATTTGTTTATTCCTTTTTTAAGGTGGTTTTGTATTCTTTGTAACTATGTATGCACAAAACATTTAATAGAAAGTTTGTTTTCCCTCCCCACCATGATTTGTTTATTCATATGGGTGAATGGTTGTTGTTTTGATGGTTTACTATCTTGTCTCCATTTGCTACATGGTATCAATGCATGTTGTTTAACATTTTTAACTTTTTAACTATTTTCAAATTGAAATGTGAATTGTTGTTTTTGAAGGGTTGTGTCTATTTATATGTTTCTTTGTAGACCCATGCCATATACCTTGTAGTGCATAGTATTGATGGGAAGTTATAAACATTCGTAAATAAAGACATAGAGTCATATCATTCAAAGGGAAAATTTTAATTCTTATTGATATGAAGATGATGAATACAAGTACATCATTATATATGTGATATTTATAGTAGTGTAGGGATATGATCATGACGATGAGTCATGATGTTTAGTAAATGAGCTTAATTTTGATAATTATGTATATAATAGGGAGACAATGATGTTTTTTTTTGGTGGTTTTGTAATCTTTGTAACTATGTAGGTACCACAAATTTAATAGAAAGTTTATTTTCCCTCTCTCCAATGTTTTGTTTATTCATATGGGTGAATGGTTGTTTCTTTGATGGTTTACTATCTTTTCTTTATTTGTTACATGGTATCAAAGTATGTTGTTTAACGTTTTTAATTTTTTTAACAATTTTCAATTCGAGTTGTGGATTGTTTTTGAAGGGTTGTGTCTACTTGGTATGTTTATTTGTAATGGTCCTTATCATTACTAAGAACAATCAAGGCTTAAGCTTCATCATGTTTAATGTTTCTAAGTTGTGATATGAAAATGGTATAATTTTATGGAAAGAGATTTTTAAAACGTATGAATGACAAATAGATTTATTAGAATTAGAATGATTTTAAAATCATGTATATGATTTATTTAACATAATTCTTAGTTCATATAAATGTCATTCAAGTTTAGTGTTTGAGAAAAAACGACATATTTTGGCAATTGCACTTGGTGTCATATTGGTCATTGGTTCCTAGCTCCATCTTTAATCATTATTTTGAAAAACAAATACACTACATCCTCTTAGTGAGGTTCAATTCTCAACTCTAGTTGCATGAACATTGTGTTGAGTATGTGCCTCGTTAAGTTTGGACTAACAAACTTTAACTCATTTTAGGGCATAATGACTACAATGAACAAGTGCCACTATAGTGGCTATGTCCATGCCGCCAAGTTTTTTGCAGTTTGAGTTTGAATTGGATCAAAAGGGAAAAAAGTTTTTTTTTGCAGTTTGAGTTTGATTTGGATCAAAAGATTGATTTTGATTTGGATCAAAAGAGCATCATAGCTGGCTTAACTGTTTAGTTGTTCCCAAGTAGTGAGATATTCTTTATGTGTACCCTACCAACGAGATGTCTGCATATCATTTATGTGATAGCTGGCTTAAATTTTTAATTGTTTCTAGGTAGTGAGATATTCCTTATGTGTAGCCAACTAAAGAGATGTATGTATATAATCTATGTTAGTGATTTTGTTATGAATGTTTATGTTTATGTTTTAGGGTTATGTTTTAATCTATGTTAGTGATTTTGTTGTGAATGTTTATTTGATAGGGTTTCCTGGAGTTGTATTGTAGTTGTAAGAGAATTACAACTTACACATTAGTTGTATTACAGCTCTAAGAGAATTACAATTTACACATTAATTGTATTGTTGCTCTAGGAGAATTACAATTTACACATTAATGCCTTTGGTTGAGAATACATAGTATTTATAACTGTTAGTAAGTTCACAAAATACAAAGCATTAGGAGAATCACAATCTACACATTAACTTTAGCAAGTCAAGGTTCCCTAATATATAGTATTTATAATTGTTATTAACTGCACAAAATACAAACCAAATCTGGCGTGCTGGTTGAAAATACAATGTTTTTCCCTCTTTTTTCATTATTACCCAGGCATTGTATCAGAGGCACTACTACCGAGCAAGGTGGAAGGTACCTTGCATGAAGGCACTTCAAATGTAGGCATCTCAGATGCAAGCACCCCTACACCTGCAAGAATGTCAGACTTCTCAGAGTCGAAAAGCAACGTCTATGTGCTTACCGATACTAAATTAATGTTGATTTAGACTTGAAAGTGCAGATGGGTAAAAACAAGCTTGGCTTTGCAGGCGCACAATCTTGAAAAAAAGGTCATTAGTTGGTTATTGGTTTACAACTAATTAACGCAGCATGTGAAATGATGACAAAGAAATCACTTACCTTCGATTCTCCCCCGTGGTGAAAAAACTTGCCAAATATATATTAAGTGGTGAAAAAACTTGCCAAATAAATATTGACTCATTTTATATAAATAAACAGGTTTCCAAACTATACATGTTATTATAATTGAATAAAGTAATATTTGAGAGTATTTGACATAAATAAATTATTTATTTACTCATAAATAATAAAAAGGCCAATTAAACTTTTGGTACTATTCATAAATTCAATGGAGAAGGCCATACATAATAATCTAATAATCTGTCCTTATTTTTAGCTTCGTGGATGTTAAAAATGCTTTCTTTCTCATAAATTCAGTGCGAAGTGAATGATCATCCATTTAAAAGGAGACACGTATTCACTAAGGGTTTTGAAAAGACTATGGGCACATAGGTTGAATAGTGGGATGGGGCTTATTCTTTAATTCTTGTTTTGTTTACTGCAGCCTTCGTACGAAGCCAATCTTGGTATATGTCCTTGAGCATGTTTTTTCCTCCTTCGAGTCCACCTTACACGCCCTCATCATTAGCATGCCTATTTAGAACTGGATAGACGAAAATCATATGATGATTAAGTATATCAAGAATGAATTAAAATCGTACCATGATTAAGTATATTAAGAACGGATTAAGTATATTAAGAATGAATTATCTTTTTATTATTAAGACGATGATTAAGTCTATTAAGAACAAATTATCTTTTTATATAAACTCGGAAATATACATGATAGATTATTAAGTATATTAACAACAAATTGTGTTTATATACACTAGGAAATATGCACGGTGAAATATTAAGACGATAATTAAGTATATTAAGAACAAATTAAAATCGTCAAATTGGGTTATGTTTGGGAAAGAAGCACAAACAATGCTATTGAAAATATAACTCTCTCTCCGCAATTAAATGAGGCTAAATGAAGCGTGGAAGCACAACATATTTTAATACATAGCAATATGCATTTAGCCAAACTCTTCATTTTCTCACCTTCAAATTTCTCGTTTTCTTGTTACCAGTCCAGGTGATTTGGTCGGACTAGTAACGAGGACAACCCATTCAAAAGCTTCAAATTTCTCGTTTTCTTGTTACCGGTACAAGTGATTTGGTCGGGCCAGTAACGAGGACGACCCATTCAAAAGCTCTTGGAGATTATATTAAAAATAAATAAATATTAATAAAATAATTTATAAATTTTAGATTTTAATTTAAATAAGTTATTTTAAATATTTAAAGGCTTACATTTTGATTTTTGTTTTTAAATAATAAAAAAATAATTAAAAAAAAAAATTAAATATTGAGATATTTATATTTTTTTTTATGTTTAATAAATAAATAAAATTTATATTGCTATAATTTATTAGTGTCTAAAACTTTTTAAGATTTCGTTTAGCCATCTCACCAAAATTTGGTTATAGAAAATTCTTGGAATTGCAATGTTTTGTTATTGGTTTTTCATTTTTTCATTGTAAAATTGCATTTAGCTCTCACAAAATTTTTTATCACAACAGAATTGTGAAATCTTAATAACTGAAATATGTAATTCTAATAGTTAGTAATCAATGTAATTTTTGTAGTTCTAGTAATTAATAACCAAATTTTAAACAAAAAAATATTGGAAAAATTAATCATAACTAAGTCTAATTGTAACATGTTTAAAATATACTTTTAAATACACATTACGATAAATAATGCAAAACAATGTGTAAAAACAAATCCAATCTTTTAAGCAACTTGATTTTCTTTCCCTCTATATGAGTAGATCAAAATGTTTAAATTTAAAATGAGTGGTCACCTATTGATTGACACATATCACTTGGAATCAACACTACCAGGTACCATATACCAAGGACTTTGTGAATAAATATTCTTCATTCCATATAATTTAAAATAAATGTATTTAATTTAAAATAGGAAATATATTTAGCAAATAAATTAAATTCACTTGTAACTTCTAGATGTTGGATTTTGTTCAGTAAGTTTTTATAAAATGTTTTACTTTACATTGAAGGTTTAGTTCGAATAGATTAGCAGAATTAGACTCCAAAATCATTTCAGAGTTTAAAATCTTTGCATTTCATATCTTGGTTAATATTTTCTAACACAACATTTTGGAGTCTCTAAGGCATTTATATTGTCAAATATCTTTCTATTTAATCCTACATAGACACACCTACTAAAATTTGGTTAAAGGTAATGCTTAGATAATTGTCTCTGGAATGTGTTTGAAGCTCACACTGCAACTTAATTTCTTTGAATTTTTCTTCAAACGGGAATCGAATGCAACTCGATAAACTGTTTGTGGAATTAATATATCTTGTGATCTTGTAAGTAAAAATTTTTTCCATTTCTAAACTATTTGTATGAATTTTTAGTTAGATAAGTAGGTATTCAAAGTTTTTGAATAGCCTTAAATGTTTTTTAAGCTGAAAATTCTTATTTATCTTTTCATTGTGAAATAGGAAAATAAACTATATCAATTTGAAAACATATTTTTTGGACACTATATTAACTTTTATTCTAAAATTTATAAACACTTAGAGGCATGTGAAGTTACCTTGAGAGATCCAAAGAAATCGCTTGAAAATATTAAGTACATAAGCTTTATTTGAAACTACCCCAGAAAGGCTATGTATCTTCATTGCTTATGGTCGCTATGTATCTTCATTGCTTATGGTCGATCTACTCAATGCTCATGGTGGATTGCTACTCATGGGTAAGGAATTCTTGTTAATCTAGAATATACTTTCTCTTGTGCAGGGTGGTATAGCTCGGTATGGGTTTTGTTAATAGAATCTACTTTCTCCTGTGCAGGGTGGTATAACCCGGTATGGGTTTGTTAACCGAAGGAAAAAATGAAAGTCTTGTCATTTTATCCAGTATGGATTTATGGCTTTGTTCTTCGAGTGGACTATGGTTGAGGCCCTCTTGGGAAGGCAATGATATCTAGGCGGTGAAAGCAATGATGTCTAGGGGTAGAGATAGTGGATTCCTTTGTCAGAGTAATTTAAATTCCTTTGTCAGAGTAGTTTAAAGTCTTCACACCAAAACTTATTAAAATTTTGGTTCGCTGACAAGAAGCATTAACGCATAATGTGAAAATAACTTAGGGAATGTAGTGCATGTAACAATGCAAACAACTAAAAAAAAATTGCATCATGATAAAAAGTTGAGATAAAAATGGTTTCATGATAAAAAATTGGGAGGAGGGAAGTCTGCAATAAGACTTCAAAATCTTATAACCAATAAGATTGTAAATAAATATTTTTTTCAAATTATTTAATCTGAAAAATTACAAATTAACCATCCTAAAAAGTTAGGATTAGAGTCGATATATTAAAATTCAAACATGAATTAATATACATTCAACACTGAATCAATGCTAGAGTCCCTAGCTTGCCTTCGGCAGGGACTAATAAACCGTTATTCTTATGGTTGCTTCTAGTGGTGTGTTAATTGTTACCAACCAAGCTTAACATATCATACTATGCCTTATGTTTTTAAAGAATAAACCATTCTTTTATAAAGCTCCCACGTGCTCTTTAATTTTTTAAAGTATGTGTAGTGTCTTATTCAACCTTGTTTCCTAAACTCTATAATGTAATGCAATTAGGTTGATACTTGTTACTTTGTTGTAGGCTATGCAAACTTTTGTTTGTTTCTTTTTGTTGAAGATGTAATGCAATTAGGTTGATACTTGTTACTTTGTTGTAGGCTATGCAAACTTTTGTTTGTTTCTTTTTGTTGAAGTTTATAATTTAGGATCTAAAATGCTAGAACCAATTTTCAATTCTGAACATAAGTAGTTGATGGTGTTGTGTGGTATCATGCCCTATTTTGTTACCTCACTTTTTTATAAAAATATGTATATAAGTGATCACTTATGATTTTTTCTTTCAAAATGCTCATGATATTTATATCATGCAACAAAATGTCATGCGTTTATTATTTGATGCATATAGTTATAGTCATGCATGGAGCACCTTTGATGATATTCCCTATGTGTAGGGGATCCTTGTTTTAATAATGCCTTATCAAAACTAATGTTTTAATTTAATTTAATTCAATTTAATTATTTTAATATTATTGTCCACGAGTGACAATGGGACTTGGAAGACATACATAAAAGACAAAGGGAGTTCTTAAATTGACTTCAAAAGTGGTAAGTAAGTACATAAAGTATTAGATTGAGAACAACGAGAAAAATATATAAAGATACAAGATTTAACTTACCAAATTCCTATGAAAAAGGATGAGAAGAGTGGTCGCTATTAATATTTTTTTATCAAAAACAAGTAACACAGTACACTGGACCTATATTTGAGTCAAACATAATCTCTTGATTATAGAGGCAGTCTCATGTCGAGTGCTCCTATTAAAGTTGATAGGATCCATGTGTGTCTTCCTATCTAATTGAATATCTAATTGAATAATAGAGTAGTAAGATAAGAGGTCCTAGATGGAATTACAGCTAGGGAGTAAGTTTTTTAATGAAAATGGCACCGCACCTATGGTCTTCATAATGAATCTATGATCCCAAAGTGTGAGGATTCCTAGATAAGCAACAAATGTCTACCACATATCTTATAATCTGATGAATACAAGAAAATACATTTTCTTCTAATTTGAGCTCCATGTTACATAACTTACATATAGGATAAACGTGAGGTATGTGGTGATCAATCTCTATTTCTATATACTAAGAATAAACCTCGATGTACTTGAGATGAATGTGAAGGATATGAGAGAGTTAGCCCCTAGGATAACTCGAATTGGTAGAATCATTCTCAGTTTAGAGATAACTACAGTAATAATGATAAATTTTAAGGGAAAGTAGTTGTCATGGTGAAATCTAAGCATACCTCAAATAGGTTTTGTTAGCCTCTTCTATAATTACTCTTATGTATATCTCTTATAGACACTTTAGGATATTTTTTTCAATCCTAGATGTTGGAATGTTATAAATATCTAAGCCAAAAAATGGTTCAAAAGAGTCATAACCTCTATGTAATGTACATAAAAAATAGTATTAGTTATTATGACCTAGATTGCATCCCTTAGCATGTATGTGTCTTTTGTGCATTGCATAACAAGTCTTCTTGATTACTTTTAAATCAACACCATACCATTCAATCTTATTAAATGTTATTTTCTATTCTTTGGACATTATATTTATGGACTCTTTCACTTTTTATGTCATGAATTAGTTAATGAATTGTTTGGTTCACTATAACTCTACATAACAAAAGTATTAGTATCCCTACACTTCTAGGAGCATACACCACTGAAATGTAAAAATAGGATGCATCTACTTACTAAGACTAGAACTGGCTAAGAAATGAAGGCAATGTGAGAAGATATAAAGTGAAACAACATCCTTGTGATAAGAAGCCTAAACTCTAAACTCTACAAAAATAATAACATGAGATACTAATCTTTTAGATCTAATGAGTCTATATGGAATGGAAATAAGCATTGTGACCATTTAATGTGGCTTGATATTCATTAAGAAACAAACAATGTAGTGAATGTTAGTATGGAGAGAAACATGCCTAGACAAGTATACGATGTGGTAACATCTGTTGATATTATGGTAGTTGCGGGAGGTATTTACCTCCACGTGTAAACCTGACGAGAATAGAATATTCCAAAAAGCAAAAAAAAACCTAATTAGTTGGCTAATGACCCTAGAAGATAAGTCGGCTCAGGAGGATAATTTGTATTAGGTTATTAGCCTCCAAGAGAAGAAGTCGGCTAAAGGAAATATTATATACTAAGTAAATAGGCACCCAGAATGAAAAGTCGTCCCAGGCAGTTTTCCAGTTTTAGTATAAATACAGGAGGCCAGTGTTCATTCTGGCAGACATTCTTAGAACTGCAGAAGCAACACTTGTGTGCACTGCAGTTGGCCAGTTTTTGAGCAAGTTTGGAGGAGAGCTTCTATTGCAGCTGCTGCAGCTAGCAGATTTCGGTTTTGGCTTGGACTCTCTCTTGGTTATGGTTTGGACTCTCTGATCAGCTCTTGTTTGGTGCGATATCCTTGGAGAGAGGTGCACTATCTTGTTTGGCTATCTAGCCTAGGGTTTTCTTCCGGAATGATTCTCTATCAAGGTTAAGGTGCTCGGGGTTGGCTTCGGCCTATGGTTGGGTGACAATAGTGATATTGTTTATGGTTAAATGAGTACATCCATCATATTCTAACAGGTTATGGGCCCACACCTCCTTCATTTAGTCTAACCACTGGAAGGGATCATAGTCATAAGGATACTAAGTTCATTGAAGAATTGCCGCTAGGGTTTCCAGCAGGAGCAGTCACCAAAGCACTGTTGCTAGGGTTACTAGTAGGTGCAGCCACAGAAACCCTAATCCTCTCATTGAGGCACCTTAAGTGAAGGGATTGACCTAATTTCTGAATAGACTAGTGCACCCTAGCCCAGCGCATCTCCTGGTACTCTCAACAAGCCAAGACGTCAAGTTTGAGCTTTTGGTCAAATCTAGGGTTGACCAAGTCAAGGCAACCATGACTTACTCTATGAAGTCATAAAACAAGTTAGATGGGGCTTCTAACTTCAGAGCATGGAAGAAAATGATTGACCTCATCCTTGCCAAGAATAAAGTGTTGGATATCGTGAAAGGAAATATCGTGGAACCAGAGTTTGAAGAATGAAAAGAGAAGGAACCGCAAAACGTTGTAGTTATGGAGAATTTCAAAGACAGTGACATCAATGCCATGAGTATCATAGTGGACTCTATAAAAGACCACTTGATACCCTACATATCCCATCTTGACTCATCTAAGAAGATGTATGATGCCCTAACAAACCTCTTCTCAGTCAGAAACATTGGACAAGTAATGAGTCTGAAGAATGAGCTCTGTGACATGAAGATGAATGATGATGACAACATAACATCATACTTTGTGAGAATCTCTCAGTTAAGAGTTCAACTACAAGATATTGAAGAGATCATTTCAGAGAAGGAATTGGTAAACATAGTACTCAATGGTCTTCCCAAGAAATGGGATTCATTTTCCGCAAGCATGAACACAAGGGAGGAGTATCCTACATTTGAATAACTTTGGACTTGTTTTGCACAAGAAGAATCAAGGATCAGTGCAAAAGAGAAACCCCAAAATAAGTACGATGATCAAGCCTTCACAACAAGGTTCAAGGACTTCAAGAATAAAAAGAAGTTTGGCTCCAGGAAGAAACCAAATCAAGAGAAAGATATGTCAAGAATACAATGCTTCAATTGTTGAAAGTATGGTCGCTACAAGAATCATTGTCTCGAGTTAAAGAAAATGAAGGAAACACACGAAGCATCAGTTGTCGAAGAAAGGGAACCCTCAAAGAAAGCCAAGCAAGAGAAAACATACTTCTTCTTCTAAGATAAGGTAACAATACTTTTCATAGTTCTTGTACATACCATGTTTTTCTGTACATATCTAGAATATCTATTTCCTAGAAGATAATATGTTCAAAGAGAAACTATACCTATGGAAGAACAACAAGATAAGGATTGCTATCACAATGACTACAAGTCAAGCAATACACATGAAAGGATTAAGGACATCAAAAAACCCTGGTAACAATTCATTTGGAAGTTATTACATAATTAACAGCTGCAAGATAAGTCAAAATCATAATCAATCTTGAAGAAACCTAGAAGAAGTGAAGACATAAAGAAGTCAGCAATCAAGAGGAAATTGGAAAAAGACTTATGACACTTTGCAGAAGGAAATAAGGATGCAGACGAAAGCGAGGACTTTGTTAGATGGAGGGAGCTGATTATAGAGCATGCATTCATGCATGAAGCAAGGTATAGGAGGGACAAAATCCTAAAAAATATGATCCATTGAATATTATGAAGTATCTATCCATGTTCCCATCAATGGTAGCAGCCATGAAAAGCAACACATATTCATTTTGACTTCAGAAGAAGTCTTCTTTGAAAAGAAGCCTTATAGTATCCTTGGTTGTCCATCCACATCCATGATCCTATGATGAAAGGAAGTAGTCAGAATCTTCGGGGCATGGAAAACTCCATGGACCCAAGAGCTAAAGAAAAACATAAAGAAGAACATGAAGATTCCAAGAGAGAAAGAAAAACCAGAACAACTAGTCATTGTATCGAGAATAACAAGACTACCAACCTAATATGAACTCAATAAAAGCAAACAAGCAGAGGAACTGAAAATTGTGATGAAGAACAATGTATGGAAGACTTATGAATGAAATCTTTGCGAGATCCAGAACTAGAGGTTCTCCCATATGGAGGGAGAAGACTATGATGATTGTTTGTTCCAGTAAACCAGACATACCTCTACATGAGCCATCATATCGTTCACAATATCCATGGGTTGGAGTCTACATCAGATGAATGCAAATACTATTCTCCAGAATAATTGAACAAAGAGCATATGAAGAACAACCTCAAGGCTTTGAGGTATACCAGAAAGAGAACCTTGTATGCAGATGAAAGAAGACAACTTGGTGCAAAGCCTCTAATGCACAACATAAGCATGGTGAAAAACTTTCTATAAAAGAGATATTGTATCAGAATGGTTACTCAGAAGCTCAGGATGATGGATTGCTAATCCATGACAAACTCTCATGATGGCAGAAGAAGTACCACTTGGATATGTTCCAATTTGACCCTTGCCACGATGTTATGAGATAGCAGGAAACAAAAGATTAATCCAATAATGATATACTATATTGATCAGAGCTATATGAATCCTTAAGAGAAAACCAGTGTTCCAGAAAGACCGAAGCATTACATTCTCCATGATAATGTCCAGAAAAGAAAAGTGATTCTCCAATATATATCTCCACAGATGAGCAGATAAGCAGATACTTTAGTAAAGCCTTTGTTGAAAATGAAAGAGTTTGTGTACTCAAGAAACAACTGGAGCTCGTGGAGACGACTTCCTTATTGAAAAGGGAAGAGATGACTCCCAGGTTGGGAGGGAGCATTGATGTGTTATCGATTTATGGACAGTCATTTTTCAGTTCAAAAAATGGTCCAAGATGAGCAGTTCCTTTCCAGTTCGAAAAGTGGTTTGAGATTTCTAACGGACAAGCATTTTCTAGTTCGGAAAATGGTCTAGATCAAACGGTCATTTTCGTAATGAAAATGGTTCGATGGATTGTTGATGTACCATAGACAACGATTCCCCTTGTGGTTAACATAGGGAATGGTATAGGATAGTCTCTCTTCTTGACGGTCACTCTCAGTAGTGGTCAAGAATATTGGTCCGCCTCGCCAGACAGACATTCTTTCGAAGCTCACAGTTGTGAGCAGTTTCGAAGAATGGTTTGTTTTGGAAGTTGGTGCAAGATAGCCATTTCCTTAGAAAATGGTCCAGACAGTCATTCTCTAGGGAAGATTCATTCTCTCTAGGTTGCACTTTGTTTAGTGTTAGAGGAATGGCCCAGATAGGTGAATGGTCCAGGTTCAACAATCAGGGACAGACATTCCCTAGGGAAAACTCATTCTCTCCAGGTTGCACTTTGTTTAGTGCCGGAGGAATGGCTCGGATAGGGAATGGTACAGGCTCAGAAATCGAGACAGTTATTCTTCCTTTCCTTAGAAGAATGGTCCAGATAGCTCATCATTGATGTTTTACCTTCTTAGGGCAAATGCTCTTCTAGATCTCACAGATGTGAGTGGAGGAATGTCCAAGATGATTCAGTTTATATATCATAACAATGTTTTCTGTGCAGGTTGATGATATGATAGTTATGGAGAGTTTATGTCTCTAGACAATGGATGTATACTACTGTATTGGATGTGTTCCACTGATTGTGACTATATGTCACTAATCAAGTATCTGTGTGCTGCTTGGTGTGGAAGTGTACCACTGGATTGTAGTTGTGTACTACTATGGATAGACATAGTTATGTTCTATTGAATGACATTGTTTTGATCACCTTGAAGACTATCAGTAGTGTTGGAAATGATTATAAACTAGATGGATGATCAAAGGGCATATATTTCCCAGACGGAAAATGGTTCAGAACATTTATTCTTCTAGGACATATGTCTGGATTAGAAGAATGGTTCTTGTATCACTCTGTGGAGTGAGTGACTTATCCAGCATCATGTATGATTACTCAGATGGAGTATGGTTTCAAGAGTTGATGCAGCTGATGACATTGATAGTGATGATGGTGCTCATGATCTAGTCATAAGATAGTCTATACGACTATGTTGATGCTACCAGGTAAATGGTATGTTTGTGCTCAAGACCATTACCTTCAAATACCTCCCTAGATAGGAGAGAGTGTTGATATTATGGTAGTTACGGGAGGTATTTACCTCCACGTGTAAACCTGACGAGAATAGAATATTTTGGGAAGCAAAAAGAAACCCTAATTAGTTGGCTAATGACCCTAAAAGACAAGTCGTCTCAGGAGGATAATTTGTATTAGGTTATTAGCCTCCAAGAGAAGAAGTCGGATAAAGGAAATATTGTATACTAAGTAAATAGGCACCCAGAATAAAAAATCAGCCCAGGCAGTTTGCGAGTTTTAGTATAAATACAGGAGGCCAGTCTTCATTCTGGCAGGCATTATCAAAACTGCAGAAGCAACACTTGTGCGCACTGCAGTTGGCCAGTTTGTGCGCAATTTTGGAGGAGAGTTGTCATTGCAGTTGCTGCAGCTAGAAGATTTTAGTTTTGGCTTGGACTCTCTCTTGGTGATGGTTTGGACTCTATGATCATCTCTTGTTTGGTGCATTATCCTTGGAGAGAGGTGTGCTATATTATTTGGCTATCTAACCTAGTTTTTTCTTCCGGAATGATTCTCTGTCAAGGTTAAGGTGCTCGGGGTGGCTTTGGCCTATGGTTGGGTGACAATAGTGATATTGTCTATGGTTAAAGGAGCACATCCTTCATATTCTAACAATATCCACTTTATTTCCTTTGTAATAAACATGAATTTTAGAGAGATTTTTTTGGAAACATTAAATCCATAACATTAATATTTTTGAAGTTAACTTCTAGTCCATTCTTCTTCTAGTTATTTGCACTATAAGTATTTCCATGGTTTAATAGGAGAATAAGAGTTTTATTTATATGTATATCTAATTCTCTTATCATCGCAATTGTTATGGGTATTTTTTCTTAGGTTGGTACTAAGGGCACATTAACTACTAACATAGCTATACTAACTGTGATTATTGCTAACAATCCTAGATCAAGGAAGACAAAGGGTCACTATAAGAAATTTTAAGAATTACCTACTTATATCCTATAATAGACAGATAATAGCCTCATGTATAAGAAGTTAATGGGTTACCCTCTAGGAAGATGAAGGACTACCATGCATTCTCTTCAATCTTGATGCTATGGGGAAATACCTCCACATGTCAGGTCACCTTTACGGACCTTTTGGGATTGAGGGTCAACCTTTCGTTGAGATTTAGCACCCATTGGGAATTTAGCTTTACATTCATGGGAATGTTAAGAGTCAACTTTGATGTTTTGTGGAAGACAACATGGTTTTTTATGGAATTAGGAGTAAGGATACTATGAATGAGTTAAGGATGAGATTTTCTTAAACAAAATGTTTTAATGGAAATTTGATTATAAATATCTATAATGATGGAAATGATACAACAAATTTATCTTGGGAATGAGATGATATCCAATAAATCAAGAAGAAACACCAATTATGACATCATGTAGGGTGTGGATTCAATCATAATATATATAAGGTTATTTATAGGGTTTCACAAAATTAACAAATATAATACGATTCAAGTTCATTTGTGAGATCAAACCACATGAGTGGGTAGGACAGCTTAATCTAGAATTTGACTAGTGGTGTGATCATATCCTTGCAATATATGGAAGGAACAACTCATACATGCAAAGAAAGGTGGCATGATAGGAAGATTATAACTATTAATGCCTTTGAAAATATTGTGCATGTTTTTTTCTAGAAGGAAGATTGGAATTGAGAAGAGTCATATGAGGTCCAACTTGCTCACTTTTTTTATAAGGAGCTAACATTCATGGAATATACAAAAAGAACTCAAATATTGGAGTCAAAATAAACTCTTAATAAGAATATGTTAGCTTTTGGGGTTACTTTGAAAGTGTTTACACAATGTTTGAGGGTGCTTAATGAGATTTGGGGTTACATGGTGTATGATTATCCCTTGAATATTCCATGATGTGTTCGGACATGGGAGATGGTTCATGACAAATTTTCACACTTGAGATGGCTTACGTAGTGGTTACTTGACCTCAATTTGGTTCTTACTTGGTATTCTTCTCTTAGGCATCGGAGTTCTCCTAATATCTTGGGTGACATCTTTCATGATGGTTTATTGCTTGGAGAATTACCTACTTAGGATGAGGATTGTTCTTCATCTTGGACGAGAACATTAGGCTCTAGAAAACACATGGTAGATTGGATTCATATATGGAGGACTAGAGTTGGCTTGGGGATTCTTGTGTTGTGATGGTGTTCATGTAGGGGGGTGGACCCACTGGAGTACATGACTTAGGAGGGTTGATGGAGCCTCTGGAGGAATGTAGGAGGAGCATTGGACACACCTTGTGGAGCTAGGGTTTTCTTGGTTTTCCCTAAATAGGGGTTTTAGAGAAATAGAGGATTGTACCAGCCTAGTGATAAAGCTATGCTATGTACATGAACTTCATCTTTTGCACATTAATAAAGTTTTCAGTAGTCCAATATGTTGGCGATATTACACACTCACCTAGAATTATTTTCCTAAGTTTGATAGTCCAATGTTGAGAACGCTTCCTTAGATGAGAATTTTATCTAGAGAATATTCCCCTACAAAATAGGGCACTTCTCTTCAGTTCATAGTCAGTTATACTATTGGAAGTCACTCATGCATGACAACCTCGGTTTTATCAACAACAGTTGCATGTATTTCTCTCACTTCCACACGTGTGAATTAGTTAACTAATGATTGCATGGATCAATTAACTAGGACTAGGTGGAAGATTACTTTGGTTTCTGTCAGTGGGTGTCTATATCTCTTTAGATGACTACTATCATGCATTAGTTACTCATGTAGCCTATATCTATTTTAAATTATTTACTCTTTGAGTGTGGAATACATATAATAGAAAATTTTTCATTATTTTCTCCATTTTTTGTCTCTTCTCTTCACACCATTGCATGTTGTGTATGCTTCAGTGTTAGCTAGATATTTTGTGCAGGTACTCACCACATTTTACATGGTATCAGAGCAGTGTAAAATGATGATCTAGCTAACAATGAAACATGCACAACATGCAATGGTGTGAAGAGAAGAGACAAAAAATGGAGAAAAAAATGAAAAAAATATTATTATATGTATTCCACACTCAAAGAGTGAATAATTTACAATAGATATAGGCTAAATGAGTAAATAATGCGCCATAGTAGTGATCTACAGATACCTAGACACTCACTGACAGAGATCAAAGTAATCTTCCACCTAGTCCTAGTAATCTTTCACCTAGTCATTAGTTAACTAAGTCACACGTGTGGAAGTGAGAGAAACACATGCAATTGTTGGTGATAAAACTGAGGATTCCATGCATGAATGACTTCCACTATTCTAACTGAGTGTAACTGAATCTGGATTGAAGAGAAGCACCCTATTTTGTAGGGGAATATGTTAAGTTTTGAGCTATTATTAGGTTTCTTTTCAATTTATTAGATAACAATAGCATAGGTAGGATCACTGAGAGAAACACAACCACAAGATACACAACATGTATCATGGGAAACCCTCATGGGGAAGAAAACCCAGCAAAAACTTCCTTAATACAGATAGCCAATACAATGCCAAGACAATAAACCAAACACTAGAGAATATCCAACACTGAGCAATGCACCTCTCTCTCTTCCTTCTTCCGACAACTAGCAACTACAACTTCCTTCAAACTTGCGCACTAGACGAGTGAGCTGAGTGAGTGTACAAATGAGGCATTGGCTTCCTTTATTTATACAAACTGGCAGGTGTTGAAATGGTGTCTCTTCGCTGGCCAGGGCCGGTCTGTCTTCTTAGTGGTTAAAACCACTTTAATTAGCCCGGGGGCCGACTTCTCAATTTACATAATACAATTAAGGTTTGACCAATATGAAAAAGGGGATTTGGTTAATTACAATGCCCGACATGATCAATCCAAAAAAGGGGATTTGATCTATAAATAAATGACTCAAATAATAATAATAATAAGTAGAATACTCTTTGCAGTTACAATATTTCAACACTCCCCCTTAACAAGAAGGGTATTCTACAAAATCTTCAGGAGAGAGAGAGGGTAGCAACATCAACAACATCTGGAACACTGATTGGCATATCTATAAATCATCAGAATTTTTTTTCATCATCATCGTTCACGGCATGGAGCTAGAGTAGCATCATCATCCTCATCAACATGAGGCTGAAGTAATGTCATCATCATCTTTAGCATGAGGCTAAAGTAATATCATCAACATCTTTAGCATGAGGCTAAAGTAACATCATTATCTTCAGCATTAAAGATGAAATAACATCACCATCCTCATCTTCAACAAGAAGATGAAGTGGCATCATCATCATCTGCATCAACATGGATTAGTATAACACTAATACATCATCATCATCAATAACAGTACAAGGTTGATACAACATCAACAACAAAAATATTACAACACAAAGGCTAGAGCAACATCAACAACAACAATATCACAACACAAAGGTTGGAGCATCATCAACAACAACAACATCATAGCACGAAGGCTGGAGCATCATCAAAATCATCACTAGGCTGGAAATATTCAGCACGAAGCTGGCATCTCAACAACATTAGCACAAGGCTGGAAATATTTAGCATGAAGATGGCATCTCAACAACATCAACACGAAGCTGGAAATCTTCAGCACTAGGCTGGAATCACAACAACATCGGCACAAGGTTGGAAATCTTCAGCACTAGGATGGCATCACAACACGAGGCTGGCATCACAAAAACATCAACACGAAGCTAGAAATATTTAGCACTAGGCTGGCATCACGACAACATCAACATGAAGCTAGAAATCTTCAGCACTAGGATGGCATCACAACACGAGGATGGAATCACAACACTACTCCCCCTTTCGAGGGAGGTCCTTTCGGAATACACCAAGCTTATCTCAAAAGTGCTCAAACTTTACACGAGATAGAGGCTTGGTCAACACATCAACAACCTGTTCATCCGTGCTAACATACTGGAGCTTTATGTCTCCTCTCTGTACCATATCATAGATGTAATGATATCAGATCTCTATGTGTTTTGACTTGTCATGGAACACAGGGTTCTCTGTCATCTTTATGCAACTCTGGTTATCACATAGGATCACCGTTGCTTCCATCTCCAGATCAAATAGATCTATCAACAACATCCGAAGCCATATGAATTCACAACTGGAGAAACATGCAGCAATGTATTCTGCTTCTGTCGTGCATGGAGCAATGTTGAATTTCTCCCTACTCTGCCATGAAGTCATGGCTGACCTCAGACTAAAACAACATCCTGAAGTGTTCTTTCTCTCAGAAACACTTCCAGCTCAATCTGAATCAGTATATCCATACAATCTGAATTCATGATCTCCATTATAACTGAGACCAAAATCCAACATACCCTTAATGTATCTCATCACATGTTTTGCATCATCAAGGTGAACACGTCTCGGTTCTACCAGATACTAACTCAAGGAAAAACATATATCTGGCATAGTATTCGTCAGATACATCACCGAACCAATAATATGTCTGTACAGAGTAGCATCAACCAATTTTGACAAGGTATCTACCATGAGCTTCAACTTCATTTTCATGGGTGTGTACATGGATTTACATTTCAACATGTCAAACTTATTCATTATTTCAACTACATACTTCCCTTGGTTAAGGAAGATATTATCTGGATTCTACCAAACTTCAAGACCTAAGAGATAATGCATTAGGTCTTTCATCAAAATCTATAGTGAGCTTCTTATGCATTATGTGATGAGATTTTTTTCATCTTGTCAAGAATACATCATCTACATATAGTAGAAACATCACTGGATCATCACTCATAACCTTAAGGTGAAGGTTATAATCAACTTTACTCTTGATAAAGCCCAAGCTCGTTAGAAAATTGTCGATTCTTCCATATCAAGCTCTAGGAGCTTGCTTCAACCTCCAGACCTGAGTCTTTTCTATTTTCATCTTCAAATCAGATTTTCACATTACATTGTACCAATATGATACACTTGCTCAGTTGCAACTCAATTTGCACAATCATGTGCTAGCTTTATCTGCACTCTGCAAATCACTATCTATCTCATTTCCTGAGAGTATGTCCTCTCCTCTTTCTGCAATTGTTCCTTCTAGAACTGGGACTCTGCATCTGCAGCTGCTCTGAGGCTGAGAATGACTGCTTCATCCTCACTATGGTTGTTGAAATCTGTGAGTAACTCCTCTTATTCTATCACGAAAACAACTTCATTTGAAACTGAGAGTGGCTCAATAACTGATACTGAAGGTAGCTCTTCTTCTTTCATGGAGGTAACTCTATATTTTATCATAGACATGTCTCCATGACCTAATGTAATGCACCAACTTCCACTCAATTTTAAATATGGGGATTTTTCCCCCTGCATCTCATACTATATATGAATCATGGTTGTTCTGGTTGTCTTCATAAATACTGGAACTATTTCTTCAATTACATGAGTAAGTGTCTCATCATAGTCTTCTCCCTCTTGATGAGAGAATCCTCTGGACACACATTAGTCTTTGTACATCTGCAACATGCTTGATCTATATAGATCAATATTGGAAGTCAATATTGACTTCTCTTATAGTCTCACGGAAAAATCCATATCCTAGTCTTTCTAACTGGATTCCTTCTATGTTACTGAAACAAGGGAATCTTCCAAGAGATTTCATATCTCCTCTGAAGATACGATCTAGTATTCTCATGGCATCTGTCTCCCAGTCCTGGAAGTTATCTCTTCATCTGATCCTTTCTGAGATCAAGCTTATCCTTGATTTCTTCTGAGTCTACACGGACTTCATCATCTCTTACATGGAATACTTGGCATTGAATACCAAGTCTAAATATAAAAGGCAGAGTCAAACTTCAAGTGAATTATGCTTCCCATCAAGGTGGCTTCATTAAACTTTGAACAATTCTGTTGTGAGTTCTTGTTCTAATGTTCGGTCATTTTTGGAGCCTTCTTCTCCTTACAATCAATCTCCATATGAGATACTCTGGATCTCAAAAATAGCTTCTTCTTCATCTTCTTTGGTACATGGATGTATACCATCATGTACACAACTTGGATAGTTTGCTTCATGTCTCATTGTGTTGTCTCTTGCAACCTTCACTATAGTTTCCTCAGGGTTATCACGTGTGACCTAAAACAGGGTCAACAAAACAAGCAAGAATAATACTCTTTTGATGATAGTAATAAAACAATAGCATGAATAATCGACACATTAGCTCCTTTAGAGATTTCACTTGTGACCTGTCTAAAAAAAAGATCGAAAGTAAGAAATACAATACAAAATGAGGTCAACACTCTTCTAGTGTTGTGAGCAAACATTCCTCCATGGTAACCTGGAATCAACACAAGAAGTTTCTCCTAGAGGAGATGTTAGTTGTATCTGGTAAATGATTACATTAAGCATTTATCTCAATATGCTCACATGCTACCAAGTATAATTATTTTCAAATACTGCTACCTCAACTATAATGTTTACTTGTAAAGGGGTAGTTATCAACTTGTCATGTGCAACTTTGGATCTTATCAACTTAATTAATCAAACCTGGAACCTGGAGTCTTGTCCTCAAGAATGAGTGTGTTGCTTTTCTTCCAAGTCTCCTTTGCTCAAGATGACAAGTGCTTTCTTCAACCTGTCTTATGTACTAGGACAATATGCTATCTTGACAGAAGGTTGGGTTAGAGAATAAACTCTATGATCTCAACTTTAATCCATCTAATACCTTGAATTTAATTTTGACCAAAGGTTGCTATGATGGTCATAGCTTCAACATGCAACCTAGATCAAAATAATGTCATAACAAATGGATGCATATCAGAGTAATCAAACCTGGGTTGCATTATGCCTCTGAATGTGTTGGATCTTGAGATCATTCTGGATCTATGGCAAGAGATCCCTTCTCCTGCAAATACCTTTTAAATATTAATAGCTTAAACATATGTGAGTACATACCTTTGATAGCATTTGCAAGTAGTGGCACCATCTTGTAGCAACGGTAATAATTACCAACCCTTTTAAAAATTCAAGGGTGACTGCAACTAACACCTCAACTGACACCGCAACTGCAACTGATTCTGAAACTGCAACTACAAGTGTAACTTAGGGTTTTATGAGGAAATCCTAATTTTTCAAACTTCAAATTTTGAAATTCTAATCCAAGGGCTAGATGCATTGAGCTGAGGTGAGTAAGCTGGTGCAGTCAGATTTCTAAAAATCTAAATTTTACCCCTTGAAACTGAGCTTGTGGAAATCTGGACTGGTACTTCTGGTACTGGTTCTGGTTTCCTGGTTTTCTGGTACCAGTGAAAACTAGGGTTTCACTTTCCGAGAGTTCTATCCGCTGAAAAGGTGCACTCAAGATGTCAAAAGCTTCACTAAGTTAGGGCACACTTTTCTAGATGGATTTTAGGCAAAAATTCCTCTCCAACAAAAGCCCTAATTTTCTTGTACGACAACAATGACGTTTTTCTTTATCCAGTGAAAGATGTTCTCTTCATCTTAGCACTGAAACCAAGTTAAGTTTTGAGATATTATTAGGTTTCTTTTCAATTTACTAGATAACAATAACATAGGTAGGATCACTGAGAGAAAAAAAATCACAAGATACACAACATTTATCCCGGGAAACCCTCGTGGGGAAGAAAACCCAACAAAAAATTCATTAATATAGATAGCCAATACAATGCTAAGACAATAAACCAAACACTAGATAATATCCAACACTGATCAATGCGCCTCTCTCTCTTCCTTCTTCTGGCAACTGGCAACTTCAGCTTCCTTCAAACTTGCGCACTAGATGAGTGAGCTGAGTGAGTGTACAAATGAGGCATTGGCTTCCTTTATTTATACAATCTGGCAGGTGTTGAAATGATGTCTCTTCGCTGGGCGGGGCGACCTATCTTCTGAGTGGTTAAAACCACTTTAATTAGCTTGGGGGGCAACTTCTCAATTTGCATAATACAATTAGGGTTTGACCAATCCACAAAAATGGTTTTGTTCAATTACAATTCCCGACATGATCAATCCACAAAACGGGATTTGATCTATAAATAAATTACTCAAATAATAATAATAATAATAATAAGTAGAATAATCTTTGCAGTTACAATATTTCAACAGAATATTCCCTAGAAAGAATATTCTCATCTAAGGAAGCATTCTCAACATTGAACTATCAAACTTAGAAAATAATTTAGGTGAGTGTAATATCTCCAACACCCCCCTGAACACTATTAAAGAAACAAGAAGATGACATATTTCTCAAACCATCCCAGCGAGAAGTATTCACATCAAAATCCCACCCTCCTCCCTCAAAACAATATACTAGATTTACACAAGAAACAACCAAACCTAATCTAAAGGATTACCAAGAGGGAGATATGATCTGGATGTGGGATACAAATAAGGGAGAGACTACTAATGTCAAGGGAAGTGCACAATTTTGGCTTGGACCCTTCAAAGTTGGAAGAAAGTCAGTCAATGATGCCTACTATTTGTCTACATTGGAAGGAAGAAGGCACCCATTACCAGTTGGTGGAAACCTCCTCAAACCCCATCAGGGGGCAGAGACTTGAATTCACAGGTAAGTATAGGTAAGTAGGTAGGAATTTTCATTCATCGTATATACCATCTGCATTTCATGCTAGAGTAGTTGTATTTCCACTTGTATATATGCTTGTTTCTTTTCATATTGTGTACCATATATGAGTCGGGGGTGATATCACCACCCCAAATGATTACTAATAATTTTTTTGAGATCAAGCAAGTCAGAGGTCATACCAGATATGTTGAGGTTCTCATGCACTCTACGGTGAGCACATGACCCCGAGTTGGAGCAAGATGTTATCCCCTAGCCTAGGGAAAACTAAGGAGATTATGTTTCGAGTCCTACATGTTCTAGACATGGAGTATCGAGAGCCATATTGACTTGAGCCTGGCCCTAGAGGGCCCATATTTATTCTTCAGTGCCTTCATCCTTTCAGGAGCAGCATCATCCATCCCATCAACCTCGTCCTTCAGCAACAATGGGTCTTTCTCCATGAGGTAATAAGTCTAGGTATCATGGTATGTGTCACTCTGATTCTCAAAACATTTGAATATGTGCATTTAATTATTTTTTTATTCTGACGTGTGCTTGGACTTTATGCCTTTCCACTTGTCCACACCTGGGGGGAATGACATGATTCCCTAGCAAGTTGGTTCCCTTAGGATTTGATCTACCACTGGGTGGGTTCATGAAATTTCATCATCCATTCCCACCATACTTATCACTTTTCATCATTTTCCCTCTCATCCATCCCCTACATTGGTTCGAGCATTGGGTTTTCCAAGTTAGCAAAGGGTTGTACCTTGCCTTGTGGGACGAAGGGGCTAAAGGCCCAGAGGGTAAAAGTAGTTGGAAAAAGATAAAATCCAAAAGAACAAAACCTTTATATGCTTTGCCCAGGGATCCCTGAGAAAGCAATAAACAACTTCTTAGAAAGAAATGGAGGGACCCATAAAATAATAAAATCAAGACCTGGTTGGAGGATAGGGGGTCTCATCATGAGCCAACCGATTAGGTCCATGAGCATGTAGTGATATGACACTACCATTTAGCTGGTCACGATACCAGGGTAGTGTGTTGAAGTAATGTAATTGCAAAGTGTATTCTAATTATTATTGGTATATTATTCATTAGATCAATCCCCTTTTGCGGATTGATAATGTCAGCTATTGTAAAAGACCAAATCCCCTTTTGTGGATTGGTCAAAACATAATTGTAATAGGTAGAATAAGAATTCGGCCCCAAAATATAATTAAGGGCCCCAGAATATATATTAAAGTTGGTTAGAACCACCCAGAAGAAGTCGTCCCTGCCAATGAAAAGACACCTCCACATGTGCCAGAGTTGTATAAATAAGGAGGCTAGCACCTCACTTAGATACACACTCACTTGTTCATTTGAGGAGAAAGTTTCGGAGCTGCAGTTGGAGGAGAGAGAGAGAGAGATAGAGAGAGGTTCATTCTTGGGAGAGTAATTTTTGTATTTGTTTGAGTTATCTCTTGTCATTGTATTGGCTATCTATAATAAGGAAGTTTTGCTAGGTTTTCTCCCCCATGAGGGTTTCCCAGGATAAATGATGTGTCTCTTGTGATTGTGTATTTCTCAGTGATCCTATCTTATGCTATTGTTATCTAGTGAAATGCATAGAACTATAATAATAGCTTAAACCTTAACATGATATTAGAGCTAAGCTGAAAAGAGCATCTTTCAAAAGAGAAAGTGAAAAACGTCATTGTTGTCATACATGCAAATTAGGGATTTTTGTTGGTAAAGTAATTCAGCCCCAAAACCATGTAGAAAAATGGCTACATCTCCTGGAAAGTGAAACCCTAGTTTTCATCGGTACCAGAAAACCGGAAGTACCAGAAAACCAGAAGCACCAGTCCAAAAATTCGTTGGTCAAGTTTGAGGGGGTAAAAGTTGGATTTTCAGAAATTTGACTGCACCAGCTTACTCGCCTCAACTCAGCGCATCTATCCCCTGGATCAAAATTTCAAAATTTGAAGTTTGAAAAATTAAGGTTTCCTCATAAAACCCTAAGTTACAGTTGTAGTTGCAGTCTCAGAACCAATTGCAGTTGCAGTATCAGTTACAGTTGCATCCATAGTACTAGTTTCAGTCACCCTTGAAGTTCTTAAAGAGTTGGTGATCATTATCGTTGGTACCAGATGGTGCCTCTACCTGCAAGTGTCGTCAGAGGTATGTACTCACACATGTTTAAATGATTAATCTTTAAAGGGTATTTGTAGGAGAAGGGATCTCTTGTCATAGATCCAAAAGGATCTCAAGATCCAATACATTCAGAGGAATGATGCAACCCAGGTGTGATTATTCTGATATGCATCTTTTTGTTATGACATTATTTTGATCAGTGTTGCATGACCATCATTCTAACCTTTGATCAAAATCTGAGTCGAGGTATTGGACGGATTAAAAGTTGAGATCATAGAGCTTATCCTCTAACCCAACCTTCTGTCAAGATAGTGTATTGTCTTAGTATAGAATACAGGTTGAAGAAAGCACTCGTCATTCTTGAGGACAAGGCTCCAGGTCCCAGGTTTGATTAATCAAGTTGATAAGATTCAAAGTTACACATGACAAGTTGAGATAGCAGTCTTTCAAAAGTATTATGCTTGGTAGCATGTGAGAATATAGAGGTAAATTCTTAATGTAATCATTTGTCTGATACAACTAACACCTCCTCTAGGAGAAACCTCGTGTGTTAGTTCCAGGTTTCCATGGAGGAATGTTCGATCACAACACTATAAGAGTGTTGAACTCATTTTTTAGTGTATCTCTTACTTTTGATTGTTACTTCAGACAAGCCACGAATGATAGCTCTAAAGGAGCTACTGTGATGATTATTCGTGCTATTTATTTATCTATTATTATCAAAAGGATATTATTCTTGCTTGTTGTTTTGTTAACCTTGTTTCAGGTCACGGGTGATAACCTTGAGAAAGCTATAGTGAA
The DNA here is from genome assembly GCA_000966675.3 of Picea glauca. Taxonomy (NCBI): domain Eukaryota; kingdom Viridiplantae; phylum Streptophyta; class Pinopsida; order Pinales; family Pinaceae; genus Picea; species Picea glauca. The sequence continues at coordinate 252,214 of JZKD02S2142444.1, forward strand.
GGTTGCAGAAGGAAACATATTATATGAGACATGAAGAAGACTATGTACATGACCATATACACTCATGCACCAAAGAAGATGAAGAAGAAGCTATCTCTTGAAGTTCAGAGTATCTCATATGAATATTGATTGAAAGGAGCATAAGTCTCCAAAGATGACCAAACATTAAAATGAGAAGCAGACATCATTTGAATCCTGAATCAGTCTTTCATATTTAGAATTCATATGCAACACCAAGTATACCCTATAATAGATGATGAAGTCCTTGCGGACTCAGAAGAAATCGAGAGTAATCCTGATCTCAGAAAGGATCAGATGAAGAGACAACTTCCAGGACCAGAAGACAGATCGTAACTTCAGAGACTCCTAGGAAACATGAAATCTCCGGGATGATTCGCTTGTTTCATAACAAAGAAGGAATCCAATCAGAAAGACTAGGATATGGTTTCTTTCGTGAGATGAGAAGTCAATATTGATCTATACAGATCAAACTTGTTATAGATGTACAAAACCTGATGTATGTCCAGAGGATTCTCCAAGCAAAGGGGAGAATACTATGACGAGACACTTATTGAAGAAATAGTTCCAGAAAACCAGAACAACCACGATTCATATATAGTATAAGATGCAGGGGGATCAATCCCCATATTTAAAATTGAGTGGCAGTTGGTTCAGTACATCAGTTGGGTCATGGAGACATGACTATGATAGCATTACCCCCATGAAATAAGAAGAGCTATCCTCAGTATTAGTTATTGAGCCACTCTTAGTTTCAGATGAAATTGTTGTCGTGATAAAATAAGAGGAGTTAATCTCATATTTTAGCAGTGACATTGAGAATGAAGCAGTCATTCTCAGCCTCAGAGTAGTTGCAGGTGCAGAATCCCAGATTCCAGAAGGAACAATTGCAGAGAGAGTAGAGGACATACTCCCAGACAATGAGACAGATAGTGCCTTGCAGAAAGCACATAGAGCTAACACATGATTGTGCAAATTGAGTTGCAGCTAAGCAAGTGTACCAGATCAGTACAATGTAATAAGGAAAATTGATTTGAAGATTGAAGATATAAAGACTCATGTTGAAGAAGGATTTGTACATGTTGAAGCAAGCTCCTAGAGCTTGATATGGCAGAATTGACAGTTTCCTGATGAGCTTGGGCTTTACCAAGAGTAAAGAAGATTCTAACCTCTACTTCAAGGTTATGAACGATGAGCCGATGATATTGTTAATGTATGTGGAAGAATTATTCTTAACTGGAGAAGAAAATCTCACCACCGAATGTAAAAACAATCTCGCTTCAGAATTTGAGATGAAAGACCTTGGCCTAATGCATTATTTCTTAGGTCTTGAGGTATGACAGAGTCTAGAGAGAGTCTTCCTTAACCAAGGGAAGTATGCAGTCGAAATCCTAAAGATATTTGACATTTTAGAGTGCAAGTCCATGAATACACCCATGGAAACGAAGTTGAAGCTACTGGTTGACACTTCATCATAATTGATTGATGCCACACTATATAGACATATCATTGGATCATTGATGTACCTAACGAACACCAGAGCAGATATTTGTTTTTTCATGAACACTTTGAGTCAGTTTCTGGTAGAACCCATACATGTTCACCTAGTTTCTACAAAACATGTGATGAGGTACCTTAAAGGTACATTAGATTGTGGTCTCAGTTATGATGGAGATCATGATTTCACATTGAATGGGTACACTGATTCAGATTGGGCTGGAAGTGTCTCTAACAGGAAGAACACTTCAGGATGTTGTTTCAGTTTGGGATTAGCCATGATCTCATGGCAGAGTAGGAAGCAATCCATCATTGCTCTCAGTACAACGGAAGCAAAATATATTGTTGTGTGTTCTGCCAGCTGCGAAGCTATATGGCTTCGTAAGTTATTGACTAGTCTATTCGACCTAGAGATGGAAGCAACCATGATCCTATGTGACAACCAGAGCTGCATAAAGATGATAGAGAATCATGTATCTCATGACAAGTCGAAGCACATAGATATCCAATATCATTACATCCGTGACATGGTGCAGAGAGGAGACATAAAGCTCCAATATGTTAGCATGGATGAACAGGTTGTCGATGTGTTGACCAAGCCTCTATCTCATGTAAAGTTTGAGAACTTTAGAGATAAGCTTGGTATAGTCTGAAATGACCTCCCTCGAAAGGGGGAGTAGTATTATGTTGAGATATGCCTAGCATTGTGCTTCCAGCTTAATTGTTGTGACGTAAAGCCAGTCTAGTATTGTGTTGAGATATGCCTAGCACTGTGCTTCCAGCTTAATTATTGTGACATAAAGCCAATCTAGTATTGTGTTGAGATATGCCTAGCATTGTGCTTCCATATTAATTGTTGTGACGTAAAGCCAGTCTAGTATTTTGTTGAGATATGTCTATCACTGTGCTTCCAACTTAATTGATGTGACGTAAAGCCAGTCTAGTACCGTGCTTCCAACTTGATTGCTGAGACGTAAAGCCAGCTTAGTACTGAGCTTCCAACTTAATTGTTGTGACGTAAATCCAGTCTAGTAGTGTGATTCCAACTTAATTGTTGTGACGTAAAGCCAGCCTAGTACTGAGCTTCCAGCTTAATTGTTGTGACATAAAGCCAGTCTACTAGTGTGATTCCAGCTTAATTGTTGTGTTGTGTTTACAGCTTAATTTTTGTGTGGTGTTCCAACTTAATTGCTATGATGATGTGCCAGCTTAATTGTTGTGATGATGTGCCAGCTTAATTTTTGTGATGTGTTGTCAGCCTCATGTTGTGTTTCCATCCTCGTGCTGTGATGATGTGTTGCCAGCCTTTGTGCTGTGACATTGCTACTTTTGATGTTGTATCATCCTTGTGTTGTTATTGATGATGAGGATGTATTAGTGTTATACTAATCCATGTCGATGCAGTTGATGATGATGATGCCACTTTAGCCTCTTGCTGAAGATGATGATGATGATGCCACTTTAGCTCCCGAGTTCTTGCTGAAGATGATGATGATGATGCCACTTCAACTCCTGATTCCTTGCTGAAGATGATGATGATGATGATATTTCATCTTTAATGCTGAAGATGATGATGATGTTACCTTTGCCTCATACCGATGAGGATGATGATGCTACTCCAGCTCTATGTTGTGTTGATGATGCTCTAGCCACTGTGTTGTGTTGATGATGATAAAAAAATTCGATGATTTATAGATACGCCAGTCAGTGTTCCAAGATGATATTGATGATGATGTACTCTCACCCACCTTATGTTGTTGATGATGTTGTACTCTCTCTCGCTTGATGTTGTTGTAGAATACCCTTCTTGTTAAGGGGGAGTGTTGAAGTAATGTAATTGCAAAGTGTATTCTAATTATTATTGATGTATTATTCATTAGATCAATCCCCTTTTCTAGATTGATCATGTCGGCTATTGTAAAGGACCAAATCCCCTTTTGCGGATTGGTCAAAACATAATTGTAATAGGCAGAATAAGAAGTTGGCCCCATAATATATTAAAGGGCCCCATAATATATATTAAAGGTGGTTAGAACCACCCAGAAGAAGAAGTCATCCCTGCCAGTAAAAAGACACCTCCACACGTGCCAGAGTTGTATAAATAAGGAGGCTAGCGCCTCACTTAGATACACACTCACTTGTTCATTTGAGGAGCAAGTTTTGGAGCTGCGGTTGGAGAAGAGAGAGAG
>JZKD02S2142444.1:255967-296958 GCA_000966675.3 Picea glauca
CTCTCCCATGAGGGTTTCCCAGGATAAATGATGTGTCTCTTGTGATTGTGTATTTCTCAGTGATCCTATCTTATGCTATTGTTATCTAGTGAAATGAAAAGAACTCTAATAATAGATAAAACCTTAACATAGTGGCTCTTTGTGGCATAGCCAAGAGAAAGGGGGTCTCGTCACAATCCATCCTTCTCATCTCCTTGAAATGCTTGTGGGTAACATTGTCACCACTGGTCACCATGCCAGGGCAGTGTCCCCCAACTAATCTCTTGAAAGAAAAAGAAATAAGATAAAAAGGTAAAAGGAATTGAATGGGCTTGGAAACATTTGCATCTGTGACAAGGTGCAGCTCACCCTCTTCAGAGGCACCCATAGGCAAGCCATACATTTCCCTGTCATCAATGCACCCATTTCTCAAACACCGCCATACCGCCTCATCCACTTACATGAATTGGATTGGTCTTCACCTGGGAACATCCTACTTCCAATGTGAATTATCCCAATAGGATCTCCTGAAACCCTCTCCAAACCTGGCTTGTAGAATAGTATAACATCTTTGAGCATTTTTTCGAGAAATGGGGGTTTTATGCACATGTTTAGATAACTTGATTATTAGACATGATTGACATTGCAATGATCCATGTGACTTATGAGCCCATGCAGGACATACTTGTTTTTGTTGCAGGGCCACACCCGACGGACAGGTACACATGGGGAGATTATTAGTTCAGACCTCCACATGGCTAATAGACCACCAAATGGATGTTGAGACCCCATCCAAGGGAAGATACATATCAGAGGCTTGCACTGAAGAGAGAGGAGGACGTTCCACCAGAGACAACCTGGCAGGCATTGACCCAGGGGTCTTGCCCTCCCATATGATGTTGGCCTTGGAATGCCCATGACATAATGTATGTGACCCTTGACATCACCCATTGTTTGATGGACACTTTGGAGGCAGTTGTGTGCCAAGTGGCTCCTATGGCTTGATCCAGAGGCCTTGGGAGGCCTAACATTTCGCTCCTGGAGGCAAACGTTTCACTTGGGAAGCCTAATGTCACCCTAGAAGGGCATGACATCACCTCTTCTTCTTCATTTAGGGTTTAATTTGTCATTTTTATGTAAAAAACTGGATGTGTTACATGTAAACTGGACATGTCGACCTTTTTTACCTAATTTGTAAATTAAAGGTCATTTTCATTGTATAAATAAGGGTTTTTCCCTTGTATTATTTCATCATCTTTCACTCACACTTAGTGAGGTCTGAAATTTGTGCCCTACCTAGGGTTTATTGGCTGAAATTTGGTGCGCACTTCTTGATGGAGGCTAGTTTGGTGTATTTTGGCATTTTTCTTGGTGGAAAGTCTTCAACTAGGCCTATTGTTAGATTATTCTTGGTGAATGTAAGTAAATTTCTGCAATTTTTCTTCATTTTGAATGGTTATGGTGTATTTATCTTGCATTTATTCCAAGATTATGAAATTGCTAGCTTAAAACCTTAGGAGGTTAAAGCACATGTTATTGTCCTTGCCTTAACAATTTTTCACCTACTAGATTGTGCTAGAAACCCTACTTTCTTGAAGCTTTGTGCTAAGGGAATTTCCATTGCAACACCCTGGCATCATTTGCTTCATATATCCATCATCTATTTCATCCTTAAGCTAAAGAAGGAGGAAAACCACTAGGGCCTAGGGTTACCTACTTCCTAGTGGCCATTTTCCCCCATTTCCCCCCTAGGGTTTAGTGATTGAGGCCTTGGGTTACCAACACCTCAATCATTGAATTTATTGACTCTAGCTCTCACATTATCAAGTTTTTCCTTCAATATTGTCGCTGCTAAAAGTGACTCCATTAACCCTAATGGCACTGATCTAGGCCTTGCACTTGATTGATTGATGAAAACAACTCTAAATTTTTTTACTTCAAGCTATCTACTAACATTTCCTAACCCTAGAGTATACTAATTTGATAACCTAATTGTTGTTGTTACAAAAGTAAGCTATATCCATTTATTGCAGCAATAAAGCACTTAAAAGCAATTATAAAGTTGATTTATACACTACCTAATTAGCTTCTGACAAATTCTAGTACATTGCAATTATTGAGTCATTATTTTTTGTCATTGTGAAGCTCTTTTAAGGAATTTATTGTGAAGGTATTATCTTATAAACATTGTTGTTAAAAATTTCGGTTTGCTTCATATTACACCAACTATTGCTTTTATTGACAAGTCCATGGTTTTATGAAGCACTAACATCAAATTATACTTGCAAACGATATAGTTTTCTTGTTGATTTGTTTTGGGTAGGTACATCTAAGAACATCATTGCTTCATTGGTTAAAACCTTGGGACTTTTTTATTAGTGTGACTAGTGAGAGGGGATACCTTTATAAACACTTTAAATTTTCCTTCTCAAAACCCCAGGTCACCGACGACGTCTCCCCTGAGCCATCAACCTTAAATAGAAAGAGGTATCTTATTAAGGTGACAGTGATAGGATAACCTCTTGTTACACCAATCTGCCTCCCTTAGCCTTTCCCTTTGGGACAGGTACAAATTGCGTGATAACACTACCCATTCAAAGTACCTTAGGGGAATTATAATATGGGCATATTGTCATTTTCTCACCTCTTTCTCAATAGTAGGCAGTAGAAGAGGGTCAACTTTCTTTAGTTTCTTCCTTAAAGGTTTAGTACCATGCTTGAGGGGTATTCAGTGTTGTATGATGCTAGAATTGCACCATTGTTCTATGTATCTAGAATTGCAGTAGACATAATGACTACGAAATCAAATTAACTACTGTTACTATTCTAGAATGGCAGTAAATCAGAAAAAATTTACAAAATACGATTAATGCTACAAATATGGAGTTACAACAATTAAAGGGAAATAACGACAAAATAAACTAAACATAATTAAAATACTAATCTCTAACTCTATTTTTACAGGCAGTACCTGGCTAAGCAGGGATCCCTACCCCCTTAGGCAAGGTACTGAGCTACCAAACTAGAATCACATGATCACCAGTAGATCAACACACAATGAAAGTAGGAACAAAAATTGTATTTCTCAAATCTAAAAGATACAATAGTAGCAAAATGTAATTTCCAGAATAATTTCCTCCCCCTCAGCTCTAGCAAAGCTGAGGTTTTTATACAACATGATTACTATCTAAAATTAGAAAAAGGACGGATGGACAACTATGAGAATCCAACTATTCATTCGGTTACAAATATTTTTTCAAACTTTAGTGGGAATCGAGGTCGTGTTGACTCAATAGGAAGACTAATTTCTCCTTTAGTCACCCACTTGTCTCTTGTCACATTTCTTTATGAAGATTGCTTCCCAACTTCCATCTGCAACATTGATTGTTGTGCTAGTGGGATTTATTTGGAGTTGCAACAACGAAAAATGTTGTCAGAGTTGCAACAGTTTGTTTGGAGTTGTAGAAACTACGAATGAACTTTGAGTTGCAATAGTTGGTTTGCACCTGGAATTTCAATAACTTGTTTTGTGCCCGAAATTTCATCACTTGGAGTTGCAACAGAAAGGTGTTGCAACCAATTTAAGGTGTTGCAACTAATGTATTCTCCTGTGTATTAATATCAGTAACTAAAAGTAATGAGTTCCTTTTAAGAATTATGCAAAAATAACGTAATAATGGCATATGGGAAAGGATTCATACCTCAGTGACAAGTAGGGTGATCTAGATAAAGGAAAGATAAAAAATGAAGTGACTAACAAAAAATGTTAAGAAAAAAGGTATAGACAGGTGCCAAAAGCATGCCATTTTAGGCACCTGTCACCTCCCCCAACCCAAAATTGTTGCATGTCCCCATGCAACCAACAATCACTTAGTGTTAGAAAAGTCAGGGTGACCTTGGGGGTCACTGATACTACATAGTACTTGTTCTATTCCCCCCTTCTTAGCACGGATACCCTATTGTGTTGAAACTCTTATAATATATTTCTTTGTCTCTGTCTGAGTGGTCTTAGATACTAAAATGAAATGTGTAGCTTGAACAACTACCTCTTTTGTCTCTTTTAGTTCATCATTTTATTGTGAGTCGGTGAAGGGTTCCCATGCAGTAAGAGGACTTGTTGCATGGTAACCTGATTTTTCTGGTGCCCTATGTTCGTGAAGTTCTTCTCTAATCATTTTTAAATTGATCTTAAGCTTCAAAGTTTTCATCCTTAATACTCTCTTTTGTCTCGCTAAGGATGCATAAATTGGTAGAGAGTGAAGAATGCTTACCCATCTGGGATTAATCAGAGTAGCAACCTGTGACTGTGGTATCTACATCACTTGGTATGGTACATCAGTTGAACCATCTCCATAGGAATTTCTTGGTGGAACCTCCTCTATTTCATGTTTTTCTTTGTCTAAACTATGTGAGGGGGTGGACTATTCCTCTGGAGAGACTCCTATGGGTTCTTGTGTAACAATAGCGGGCATGTGGTTCTACTTCTTTCTTCTCCTCCGGAGTAGCAACATTTTATTCATCAAGAGTGCCTCTTGTTGATTCAACAAGAGGAAATGTTTCTTGTTTTTTTCCCTCTATTATTATTAAAGATGTATCAACGATGACTTCCAACTCCTCTTTCCATTTTGTATTGCTAGATTTAACTGGCTTCTCCATTTGTGGCTCTTGAGATTTGAGAGATTGTGATGCAGGAGTGATTTCTACTGTTTTTGGTGAAAAATCATAGGCTTATTCCTTTTGTTCCTCGTTTCCTTGTGTTGGGTCATGTGCCTATTCTAGAGCTTGTTCTTAAGTAGGCATCTCCAATGGTTCTTGTGGGTCAGTGGAGGTTGCCACCTCTTCTTCATCTGAGTATACTGCCAGGAGAGTGTTGAGGCCTTCACTGAGAGTGCCTTGGTTTGCTTCTTATGTGTTAGCCAAGACCTCTTTGGCATCAATGTTAGTATCCTCCTCTGGTTCTTGTGTATCATGGGAGGGTTCTACTTCCTCTGTTTCCTATAGATCCTCCTAGACTTGTTCCTTGGGCTTGGTAGTTCTCCTCTTCTTACACTAAATTGCAGCCTCGTGTTTTTTTCTATGTTTCTTTGACACAGGAGGTTGCCTTTTCTTAAACCCTCAAAGTCGCTTTATGGGAAGTTTTTTGGTCGTCATTTCCACATTGTTGTGGTGGACTACTTCCACCAGAGTTGCAGCATGGCGGGATTTGGACCTGCCTTTTCTTTTGGGTTTCTTTGGTGGAATCGTAGCACTAGGGCTTGTTGTGTCCACGGCCTCATTTTCTGGTGGAAGGTTGCAGCCATGGTTTTAATTGTTCCTAGAATAGCATGAATTTCCTGTTGGGATGCCTAAAGTGCAACAACTTGGTTTGCATTGAGGGCAAAAATTGGTTGCACAATATTGTTGTTCTATATGCGGCCTTCTTTTTTGAATGCATGCTCAGCCAGTAATTTGATAAGGATGTGATGTGATACTGCCTCCCTAGGATTCTTAATCTTTGGATAAGCGCTACCATTGTCTACGAAGTCCTAAAAAAGAAACACAACATGTTGATCGATGATTGTGGAATTGATGGTAAAGCAGGAGAATGTGTTGAACGTAGATAGTGCCATAACGACCTTCACAGGTGAAGTATTATTGAACAAATACAACCACATCTTTCCATGGGTGAGGTAGAGACCAACGTTCAAAAACTGTCCCTTTATTTACTAATTCTTCTCCGGCCTCGAGAACTGTCGCAAGATTTATGTCTACGAAGTTCTTTAGCTATACCATCTCTCGCCTCTGCGAGGTAACCCAATGAATTTTGTCATTGTTTCTTATATGGCCTCTACATGTGTTCCTGATATTGTGGATTGGTCGATCTCTAATCTAGGGAGACTTCCAGAGTGATATCATCATCATATCCATGTAATCGTAACATGCACTCCATTGAGCTAGCTTGTCCCAGGATTTGCTTGATGTTGTCATAAACCTCAAGCAACATAGGTTCAATAGGATCCCTATGTCTTAGTGAGCCTCCCATGGATCCTTTGTTCTGCTAACTCTGAGTTTTCGTGTTTGAAGGGGCTATGTGAATTATGGGGTGGTGAGTTTTGAGTTGTAGAAATAAGGGTGGTGGGTATGGAAATCGTGAATGTAGTAATGATGTTCTAATATGGAAGTTATGGAGGAATGATATTAGACACATGCCATTAAAATGTACTTTTTGAAAATTCTGATAGGAACACGTACTTTTCATGTCTTACCTTGAGTGGTTGTAAGAGTACAACATTGACTGGGTCGAGATGGCAGAGGATGGAGTCCCATCAATGGTCCTAACTGAAATTGTAGTGTCATTATTGTTGGTTTTGTTGGATGAAAGTGCGGGAACAATGATGCTCCGAAGTGAGAGATAAAAGTGGAGCCACAACAATAGGAGTTGCAGCGACGAAATGGTAGCACTGGTGAAGCGTCTCCATGGTGTGGATAAGAATTGTAGCATAGGTTTTGTAGGTGAAATGTGTGGGTGAAAACTGAAAAAAATGGAATGAAGTTGTGAGCGGAGTTGTAGTGATGTGAGTCAGAGAAATGAAATTGCAACAATGAATGAGAAAGGGTTGAAATTTGTTGGAGGAAGGGAGTCGCAACAATGGGAGTCGCAGCAGGGACGATGTGCTCAATGGTGTGGATATGAATTATAGCATCAGTGGTGCAGGTGGAGGGTGAAAATTGGGAAGATGAAAGGAAGTCATGAGCGGAGTTGTAGGGATGTGAGTCACAATAATGAATTTGCATCAATCAAAACATAAGAACTAAGATTTGAAAAAGGGAGGGAAACTGGGAGTAGTGTTGGGGGTTTTGCAGAATGAAGGAAGATCACAAGTGGAGTTGCAGCCGGGAGAATGAGGGAAGGGAGATTTGGAAAATATGAGAGGGATGCGAATGGAGTGGAAGATAGGGGAATGAGAGGGGAATTTGTGAAAGGAAATTGCAATGACGGGGATTTGTGACAATAGGAATAGTTGCGGAAAAGCGAGTTTCAGCAGAGGGAGTTGCAGCAACGGGAATTGCAATATAGGGAATTGCAACAACATAAGTTGTGACAATAAGAAATGTTAACAACATTGTTCTCCTTCACATATCTTGAAAAAGAATATTATTAGAAAAAATTAGGTTTTTAATAATACTTTATTGAGAAGGATCTTGACATAACCATCATGAAACCGTGAAGTGACCTTCTTATTTTTTTGGAATGCACCAACTAGGTTGGTTTTCACACTTCTTTCTTTTCTTTTTTTTTGAAACAAAATGGAGATTATCCAGTTGGGACTCGTTCATTCTGAACAATTTCTATATCACTATTGGACCATCCATTTGCAACCTTTCTCAAGAAGTCTTCCTTTGATAGGGGTTAGTGATATAAGAGAAGTCTATGTCCATTGGCCATTAGAGGAATTATGTCTTCATATTTGGTTTGTAGTTTGATGGCCCCACTGTCATATATTGTATCAATATCATATGGACCGATCCATTTGGTGCGAAATTTTCTTCTAAAGTTCTTGAACCTAGAATCAAATAATAATGCTCAGTCCCCAACCTTGATCTTCTTTTTCTTCATAAATTTATCATGCCATTTGTCCCTTTGGTGTTGTATAATTGTGGCTCAGTGTAGGGAATCTTGTCGTAGCTCATCCAACTCGTTGATTTGAAAAAATATTTGTTGTTGAGCCTTTGATGGGTCCAACCCAAGTTGCATTAATGTCCTCAATGTCCAGATTTCTATCTCAATGGGCAGGAGTACTCTTTTCCCATCAACTAGCTTGTAAGGTGTGCATCATGTAGTATTCCTCCATGTGGCTATGTAAGCCCATAAAGATTCGAGGAGTCTATCGCCCTAGTCCTTGAGGTGTAATCTGACGATTTTGGTGATGATGGCCTCAAGGATCTTGTTAGTCCCCTCTACCTATCCATTTTTTTGTGAATGATATGGTGTTGTTACTCGATGCTTGATTTTGTAGTTATCCATCAAGTCTCTGACAAGTCATCGTGTGAATTGAGTTCCCTCATTGATCACTATCTATCGTGGTATCTTGAACCTTACAAATATTTCTTCATGGATAAATTCTACTACTACTTGTTTGGTTGTTGTCGAAAGTGTCTTTGCCTCCATCCATTTTGTAACATAGTCTGTATAGACAAGGATGTCGGAGTGTTGACGGGAAGGGGGATTTATTGGTCCCACAAAATCAATGGCCCATTTTTCAAATGAATCTAACACCATCTGTGGTTGTGGTGGCATTTCATCAGCTTGTACGGGTCTACCCATGCATTGATAGTTTTCACATCTCTTCACATATTCTTTTGTGTCCCTGGAAAGTGTGGGATAATAATACCCTTGATGGAGTACCTTGTACCCAATCCGTTTATCTACAAAATGGCCCCCACATGGCCCATCATGAAAGACTCATATTTCATGGACTTCGTCCTCTCACACACATCTTCTAGTGATCAAATCAGGCCCATTGTAGAAGAGGTAGTCATTGATCCATGGAAATATTTCACTTTTTCTAACTATACTTTGTCGTTCTTTAGGGGTCAGATAACGTGGAAGTTGTCATGTATCCAAAAAGTTAGCAATATCTGCAAACCACGATGAGTTAGTAGATACTGTAAAGAAGTGTTAATCGAGAAAAAAAATCTTCTACTAGAGGTTCATTCTTATTAGATGTTATTCTGGAAAGAAAGTCAATAACTACATTATATTTTCCTAGTTTATCTATAATGGTAATATCAAATTCTTGCAATAAAAGAAACCATCTAGTGACCCTGCCATTGGTGGTTGGTTTATTCATTAAATATTTGATAACTACATGATCAATGTGTAAAATGATAGGATATCTAGTAGTGTAGTGTCTAAACTTGTTTATTGCATGAATAACAACAATAAACTCTTTTTAAATTACCGTATAGTTCAATTTTGTAGGTGAGATATTCTTTCTAACATAGTAAATTGCATATGGGTATTTTCATTCGAGTTGTCCGAGGACGGCTTCGACAACAGTTCTCATTGGATATGTGGAAATGTGGAATGAGAGGGTCCATTTGGGACCTCTTAGTACATGATATTTAGATACTTTGACTTTCAAATAACAGTATTTTAAAACACATTTTTGAGTTCTCTTAAGAAATCAAACTCAAGCTGTGTAAAATGTTTTTCTTGATTTAGCGTTTCAGGATAGGGTGGGTCTTGAAGTGCGGGGTGGGAATTTTTTGGTTTTGAAGGTTCTTGAGATTGTTTTCGTTCTGATTCTTCATTTGGGACCTCCTCATTTAGATCTTCAATTCTAATGTGAGGTTGTTCCTTGGTTAGAGTCTTCCCGGTTCTAAGGTAAATGTCATTACAGTCTAGGGAAGACATGAAGTAAGTAGGGTAGGTTGCAAGTCTAAAAAATTGTGTTGGTTGACCTTTCCTTCTATTATTTGGGTTAGGTATGGGTTGTGCAGGTAGTTTTGGTTGAGAAGAGATATATGTACATGCTTGCATCTGAGAAGGAGGAAGAAGTTGCATGTGTGGTTGTGTCACAAGTTGTTGAGGTCCTCCCATCGTAGGGTTTCTCCATCCTCGTTTCCATAACTGGTTAGGAGGAGGGGCTACCCATTGTTGAGTTGGCACACCCCATGGTTGAGAAGAATAGTTCATTGAAGGATTAGTCCAATATGAATTGAAATATTTAGATTGATCCTAGATCATACCTCGATGTTTAGGCTACCAGGGTTGCTTTTAGAGATGTAGAACAAATGTTTTGTCTCCTCATCTTTTTGATAAATGTCCTTTAGTCTAGGAAAGGATGGAAAATTATGTGTATCATGGTCCTCGCTTCATATTCCACAGACCTCAATCTGATCCAATTGACATTCTCTCTTCAGATGCTTCATTCTACACTTCGGAAAAAAGATAGCCAACGCTCGTTCTATTTCTTTATGCTTCTTCTTTTTCCGCACTATATCCAATTGGGGGCTCAGGGAACTAAATATATCGGTTTTAAATTCCTATAAAATGTTCCCTATTTCTTCCATCATTGCTCCTCCTTTAACAATTTTTCTTGTTCTTGCAAATATATCGATTGGCCCTTTGCTTGTTTTAGATGTGCCTCTAGAATACTTACGGAAAAGTTCCAAGATGATGTCGTATTATAACTGAGAAAACTCTCCCTCACCCATAAGGTTGAGTAGTTCTATATAGACGTCTTAGATTCCTCTTAGAAATAAGAAACGTCGTGAATCGCTCAACGTAATCTTCTAGGCTCTCGTCTTCATGTTGCATCATCTTGAAAACTTCCTCTCTTCCTTCTTTGTCTTTGCAGTGGTCTTGGTATTTGTCCAAAAATTTCTTCATCATTTGGTCCCATGAGTGGATGATATTCTTTCCAAGACCCATGAAACATCATAGCACAATGCTTTTAAGTGTGGCAGGAAAGAGCTTCAATTTTTGTGTGTCTGTCACATAGTCGCAGCTTCTACAAAGTACATCAAACTTGAAGAGGAAGGAATCAGAATCTTCTTTAGATAACCAAAGAAAGTTTGGTAGCATTGAATGAGAGATATTCTTCATCTTGGTTTCCTCATATGTTTCTTTGAATGGGAATCCAAAAGTCACAGGTTTCTCCTTAACAACCTCGTGAGCCATTTCTTTCCTAGGGTTTTCCTCTTCTTCGAAAGGTTATCGAGAAAAAAAAGAACTCTTCGGAATGATATTTCTCGTTGATTTTTTCCTCTGATAATGTAATCTCAGTGTGAATAAATCCTTGTACAGTCTCTTATTCTTGAGGAAAGGCCTCAAGCTTCTTCTTGGCAAGAGAACTTGTTGTAGGGGATAAGTAATTTGGTTGAGGATGCTCCTTCCCCTTTTGTGATTGACCTGCACAGTTATCTTTTGGGGATTTTTTGGAAGAGATAATAAATCTACCTTACTGATCTCTACTTATGGGCATAGAAAAATTTATAAAAACATTATGTGAATCACTTAAAAGAAATAATAACATCTACTCTACTGAAACGAAAAATAAATTCACACAACTAAACAACACTACTTCTTGTTTATAGTTCCTCGACAACGACGCCAAAAATGACAGACTTTTCAATTAATTATAATTAACTTAGTAAGAAAATGAAGAGTTGTACATTTAATTATCAATCCAGGGCTGGCATGGAACTTGCAAACTACCGTGCACACTTTATGCAAGAAGAGTGTTGTTTTCACTACAACATTGTAGCACTTTAATGTCACAATTCAAAGATTCAAGATACTTTAATTAAGTCACTAAACTACACTTTGGCCTAAGTTGTAGGAAAGTAAATAACACACTGGTGGGAAATTGAAATCACACTTGCAGAAATTAAAGCACTCTTTCGGAATTGAAATCACACTTGCTAAAATTGAAATCACACTTGTGAGAATTGAAATTACATTTACGCAAATTGAAATCACACTTGCAGAAATTCAAATAACACTTGTGGAAATTGAAATCGCACTTGCAAGAATTGAAATCACACTTGCGGAAATTAAAACTATGCTATGATCTATTGGTGTCTTGCTTGAGTATGATGAGGATCTTGTATTGTTGCGAAAATTAAGTGTTTGTTCATTCAATACCAATCCTAAGATATTGGGGACTAAAGCTATAAAAAATTGGAAATCAAACAAAATAAAGTGTAGTTGCAAGCGGAGTTGCATCAACGAAGTTGCAACACAAAAAGAATATCGAACTTGAATTGCAGCGATGCGAGTTGCAGCAACGAAACTCTTTGTAGTAGAAGATATGAAGACATGAGTTGCAGGAATGAAAATTACAGAGTCTTCTATGATTACAACTTCACAAAAATCTGAATTGCAGTTTAAAACTAGAAAACCTAACCACACACAAGTCACAACATTGTTTGTTGTATCTATAATTGCAATAGACAGAATGACTATGAAATCAAATGAAATACACTACTATTATGGAATGGCGGTAAATCGAAAAACATCCACGGAATATGAGTAACGCTACGAATATGGAATTACAACAATTAAATGGAAATAACGATAAAATAAACTTAACAGAATTAAAATACTAATCTCTAACTCTATTATTGCATGCAGTACCTCGCTAAGGAGGGGACCCTGACCCCTTAGGCAAGGTACTGATCTATGAAACCAGAATCACACAATCATCAGTACATCAATATGCAATGAAAGCAGGAACATAAATTATATTGTCGAAGTATGAAAGATATAATAGAAACAAAATGTAATTGCTAAAATAATTTCCTCCTCCTCAGCTCTGGGGAAGATAAGTTTTTTATACAACATGACTACTATCTAAAATTATACAAATGACAGAAGGACAGTCATGGGAATCCAACTGTTCATCTGGTCACAAAGATTTTGTCAAACTTTAATGGGAATCGGGTGTGTGTTGACTTGATAAGAAAACTAATTTCTCCTTTAGTCACCCACTTGCCTCATGTTTCCTTCTTTATGAAGATTGCTTCCAAACTGCCAGCTGTAGCATTGAATACTGTGTTGGTGAGATTTATTTGGAGTCCCAACGAGGAAAAGTGTGCTCGGAGTTGCAATGATTTGTCTGGAGTTGCAACAACTACGAATGCACCTTGAAATGCAACAGTTGGTTTGCGTCTAGAATTGCAACAACTTGGTTTGCGCCCGAAACTACATCACTGAGTTGCAATAGAGAAGTGTTGCAGCCACTTTGAAGTGTTGCACCTATTTTATTCTCTTTTGTAGCAATATTAGTAACTAAAAGTAACAAGTTCCTTTTAAAAATTATGCAAAAATAACATAATAATGGCTTATGGAGAAGGATTCATACCTTAGTGATAAGTAGGGAAAACCAGATAAAGGAAAGATAACACTATTAACAAAAAATGTTAAGAAAAAAGGTATAGACGAGTGTTGAAAGTATGCCATTTTAGGCACCCATCAACTAGTTTATCCTAGCCTAAGATAGCCTAGCCTAGCCTATCCTACTCTAGCCTAGCCTAGCCTAGCCTAGCCTAGCTTAGAAAAGCCTAGCCTATATTAATCTATCATAGCATATCCTAATCGACTCTAACTTAGCCTACTCTAACCTATATTAGCCTGGCCTAGCCAAGCCAAGCCTAGCATAACATATCCTAGCCTACTCTATACTAGCCTATCCTAGCCTCAACTAGCCTACTCCAACCTATCCTATTATATCCTATCCTAGCCTAGCTTATCCCAATCTATTCTAGACTGGCCTAGATTATCCTAACCTAGCCCAACTTATCCTAATCTAGATTAGCCTAGTCTAGTTAGTCTAGCTTAGCCTAGCCTAGCCTAGCCTAATCTAGTCTAGTCTAGCGTAATCTAGCCTATCCTAACTTAGCTTAGCCTATCCTACTCTGGCCTAGCCTAACCTCGCCTACTCTATCCTACCTTATCCTAGCCTACTCTATTCTAGCCTAGCATACTCTAGCCTAGCCTAGCCTACTCTAGCCTAGATTAGCATGACCAACTCTAGCCTAGCTTAGCCTAGCCTAGCCTAACCTAGCCTAGCCGAGCCTAGTCTGGCCTAGCCTAACCTAGCCTAACCTTGATTGACATAGCATAACCTAACTTAGCCTAGACTAGCCTACTCTATCCTAGCATATCCTAACCTAACCTAGCCTAGACTAGCCTAACCTAGCTTAGCCTAGCATGGCCTAGCCTAGCCTAGACTACTCAAGCCTAGCCTAGCTTACTCTAGCCTACTCTAGCCTACTCTATCCTAGCTTACTACAACCTACTCTAGCCTACTCTAGCCTAGCCCACTCTAGCATATTCTAGTCTAGCCTACTTTAGCCTAGCCTAGCCTACTCTAACCTAGCCCATCATAGCTTAGCTTAACCTATTCTAGAAAAACCTAGCATACTATAGCCTAGCCTAGTTTATCCTAGCCTAACATAGCCTACCCTACTCTAGCTTAGCCTATCTTATCCTATCCTAGCCTAACATAAACTACCCTAGTCTAGCCTAGCCTAACCTAGCCAACTCTAGCTTCGCGTATCCTAGCCAACTCTAGCTTAGCCTAGCCTACTCGAACCTAGCTTGACTTATTCTAGCCTAGACAATTCTATCCTAGCCTAATATACCCTATCCTACTCTAGCTTAGTTTGCTCTAGCCTAGCCTAGCCTACTCTAGCCTATCCTAGTCTATTCTAGGCTAGCCTATTCTATCCTATCCTAGCCTAGCCCATCCTAACCTAACTTAGGCTAGACTAGCTTAGCCTAGCCTAGCCTAACCTAACTTAGCCTAGACTAGCTTAGCCTAGCCTTGCCTAACCTAACTTAGCCTAGACTAGCTTAGCCTAGCCTAGATTAGCCTAGCCTAGCCTAACCTAACTTAGCCTAGATTAGCCTAGCCTAGCCTACCCTAACTTAGCCTAGACTAGCTTAGCCTAGCCTAGCCTAACATAGCCTACTCTACCTTAGCCTAACCTAACCTAGCCTACTCTATTGTAGCCTAGCATATGCTAGTCTAGCTTAACCTACTCTAGCCTATCCTACTCTAGCCTAGCACATCCTACTCTAGCCTTGCCTTTCCTAGCCTAGCCTAGCATAACCTAACATAGTGTAACCTATTTTAGCCTAGCTTAGCCTATTCTAGCATAGTCTACTCTAGCTTAGCTTAGCCTAGCCTAAACTAGACTATAATAGCATAACCTAGCATAACCTAGCTTATCCTAGCCTGACTTAGCCTAGCCTAACTGACTCAAACCTAGCCTAAACTAGCCTACTCTAGCCTAGCCTACTCTAGACTACTCTAGCCTAGCCTACTCTAGGATACTCTAGACTAGCCTACTCTAGTCTAGTTTATCCTACTCTAGCCTACTCTAAGCCTAGCCCATCCTAGCCTACTCTAACCTAGCCTAACACAGCCTAGCCTTCTCTGGACTACCCTAACCTACTCTATATTAGCCTAGTCTAACTTAGACTAGCTTAGCCTAGCCTAACCTAGCTGAGTCTAGCCTAACCTAGCTGAGTCTAGCCTAACCTAGCCTAAGTTATAACTTAGCCTAACCTAGCTCATCCTAGCCTAGCCTACCCAAGCCTAGCCTAGCCTACTCTAGCCTAGTCTACTATATCCTAGCCTAATTTATCCTACTTTAGCCTAGCCTACTCTAACCTACTCTATCATAGCCCACTATAGGCTACTCTAGTCTAGCCTAGTCTAGCCTACTCTATCCTAGCCTACACTAACCTAGCCTATTATAGATTAGCTTAGCCTAGCCTAGCCTTTTCTAGCTTAGCATACTCAAGCATAAACTACTATAACTTAGCCTATTTTAACCTAGCCTACTCTCGCCTACTCTATCCTAGCCTAGCCTACTATAACCTAGTCTATCATAGCTTAGTTTATCCTAGCCTAGCCTACTCTAGCTTAACATACTCAAGCATAACCTACTATAACCTACTATAACCTATCATATCTTATCTTAGCCTAGCCTAGCCTACACTATCATACCCTAGCCTACTCTATCTGAGCATACTCAAGCATAGCCTACCCTACTCTACCTTAGCCTACCCTAGCCTCTCCTAGCCTAACCTACTCTAGCCTAGCCGAATATAACCTACCCTACTCTAGCCTAGTCTAGCCTAACCTATCCTACTCCAACCTACTCTAGCCTAGCCTAGCCTACTCTAGTCTACTCTAGCCTAACCTAGCCCAAGCAACTCTATCTTAGTCTACTCTATCCTATCATATCCTACTTTAACTTGGTTCAACCTAGCCTAGGATACTCTAGCTTAGCCTACTCTATCCTAGCCTACCCTACTTTAGGTTAGCCTAACCTAACCTAGCTTACTCTAGTTTAACCTAGCCTAGCCTAGCCGAGCTTAGCCTAACCTAACCTAGCATAGCTTCGCCTAATATAGCATAGCCTATCCTAGCTTAGTCTGGTGTGACCTAGACTACTCTAGCCTAGTCTATCCAAGCCTAGCCTACTCTAGCTTAGCCTAGCCAAGCGTAGCATAGCCTACTCTATCATAGCCTACTTTAGCCTATCCTATCCTAGCCTAGCCTAGTCTAAACTCTCCTACCATACCCTAGCCTAGCCTAGAATAGCCTAGCCTAGACTAGACTAGCCTAGCCTAGCCTAGTCAAGCCTATACTAGACTAACCTAGCTTAGCCAAGTCTAGCCTAGCCTACTCTAGTCTAGCCTAGCCTAGCCTAGCCTACTCTAGCCTACTCTAGCCTAATCTAGACTAGCCTAGCCTAGCCTAGCCTAGCTTGGACAAGCCTACTCTAGCTTAGCCTAGCCTACCTTACTCTAACCTAGCCTACTCTAGCCTAGCCTAGCTTACTCTAGCCAAACCTAGCCTAGCCTACTCTAGCCTAGCCTAGTCTATTCTACTCTAGCCTAGCCTACTCTAGCCTATCCTACTCAAGTATAACCTATCTTAATTCGAAGGCCTTGATATTTGAATATGATGAAGATGGCATATTGCAGATGAAAGCAAATAATCATATATTTCTAGTCCCCCCGATCCCATGTTACCTTTTATTTTGGATGCATGCTAATCCTCTTTATAATTATGGAAATTCGAAGGCCTTGATATTTGAATATCATGAAGATGGCAGATTGCAGGTGAAAGATAATAATCACATATTTCTAGTATCCCCAGTCCCATGTTACCTTTTATTTCACATAGATATCAGATAGGCGATCTGGGAGATGAACAAAACAAACCATATGACTATTATACATACCTTATTAGGGTTACATTACTAGTGTATAGTTATCACTCTTAAGCTTCACAACTTAAGTATGTTGGCGGACCCGAGAAGCCATGTATGTCTGGTATCATGCCACACCAAAAAAAACTAAGCTACTCGTCCAAGTGTTGAAGGAACAGTTGGATGCTTTAGGTAAGCTGGACGAGATGGTGGCTTAAGGAGATGTAACAAGCGATAGATAGCACTGATACAATTCTAAAGTCAAACACCTTACCTTTCCTGTGGTCGAGTGCCCTAAACGGGCCATGGCAGGCAATAGTGGTTGTGCTAGTTTTGCATTTTATGCAAGTGCTATAGGAAAGATACAAAAAGTGGTAACTCATCTTATTTATACCACAAGGCAGGGCCCGCTCTTTGTTTTTATGATCCCCATTTTATTTATACCACAAGGTAGGACCTGTTCTTTGTGTTTATGATCCCCCGAGATGGAAGAAGCATTTGAAATAACTGATAACTTGTGTGAAACAAAGATTGCAATTCTGATGAATGATGGAGGTGGTGGTTTTGATAAATCAAATCTAAGTGCAGAAGAATATCCTAAGCATCTTCTCTGGCTGTCAGATCTGGAAATTGTTCAAAACACATCAAAAGAGGGAATACATATGGCACTTGTTGAACTGTATAAAGAAAATAAGTTAAATTTGAAGGGTCTTTTATCATGTTACTCTTGGATGCATGTTAATCCTCTTTATAATTATGGAAATTCGAAGGCCTTGATATTTGAATATGATGAAGATTGCAGATTGCAGGTGAAAGCGAATAATCGGATATTTCTAGTACCACTACTAATTTTTTATTTTATGCAAGTGCTACAGGAAAGATACAAAAAGTGGTAACTCATCTTATTTATACCACAAGGCAGGACCTTCTGTTTGTGGTAATGATCCTCGAGCTAGAAGAAGCATTAAAATAATCGATAACTTGTGTGAAACAAAGATTGCAAGTATGATGAATGATGGAGGTGGTGGTTTTGATAAATCAAATCTAAGTGCAGAAGAAGCTCCTAAGAATCTTCTTTGGCTGTCAGATCTAGATATTGTATTCATTGCAGCATCAGGCCTTCTTTAGCACATTTAACACATTATTTGGTTGTACAATGATGATAGTTTTTTTAAACCAAGTTGGAAACGAAGGGTCAAGCAAAGGTATATGTAGAGGATGATATATTTTAAAAAAAGGGTAACAATTATAGTGGAATGAGTGCTTACCAACTTGGGTATGAAGCTTTTTCTCTGCATTTTCTTACTTGTATAGGCTTTATATTTTTTGGTACTGCTATTTTTTAACATAAATGATAAAATTGAGTTTTATCTTAATGTGTTGCAATATCAATATGCCTATTTTGTTATGGGTATGATAGATGGGATTCATTGACCTCTATTTAGAAAGATACATGTTGTTGTTGTGAATGTAATATTTTTTCCTGTAAGCTATACAATGTATTTATATTGGTTATGACCCCACCGACGTTCAAATATGTAGCTTTACATAGATCTTATCTTTAATTTCTTTTGTCTTGGACATACAATAATGTCATGAAATACAAATCTAAAGCCTTATTCCAAAATATGGGCTTACACCGTCATAAAACATAAATCCAAGGCCTATTTCAGTAGTTAATGTAAAATTATCCCCCTTTTGGATAGTGAATGATGTTCCTTGTTATCTTTTCTTGAAAGCACTAGGCTTAAATTCTTTGGTAAGAAATGCTCTTGAATATCTTTAAATATCACCAACAAATATCTTTAGCATGACATCAACAAATTCTATCACTTTCAAATTGTGACTTTAGTTTACTTCAATATCACAAACTCTTTTACATATGGGTGAAGTAGTTTTCTTGAGGAGGCTTGCTTATCCCTAATGTATGGGTTGTGGCTTATCACCCATTAACCAGAAAAATGTTGCATGATAATAACTCATGGAGTAAGGAAATACAACCTCTTCTGTCTCAATTTAGATACGTATAGGCATATATGTAGATAAAATTATGTTATGTGACTATTGATATTTTACATCAATTTTCAGACTGCAATCCATCGAGCATCCCCATTTACTGTGCAAAGCCATTTAAATGCTAAACATATGAACATTATCAATGAGTTCTCAAAATGCATCAAGAGGGAAGAGAAAAAGTTTGCATGCTTTAAACGTTTTCCTCTTTCAGAAGATGAACTTTGAAATATTCAATGTGCTTTATGCAATATTGTGAACACACCTAATGCAATATTAGTATAATGATAAGCTTGAATGTGCACTTCATGTTGTTAGGGAAACTTACTGCATGCATTAATTTGAATCCTCTGTCAAGGAAATCCTTGGGAACACTAATAATAAAATAGTTGACGTATATGAGAGAGGAGGATTGGTGGTAGACTTGCTAAATCTTATGACTGAATTGATAGCAATAGAGTGGTTTGACATGACAGTTTGGGTGGGAGTCACAACAGGTTTGGAAGGGAACTGAGAAGAGGTGAATTGGGGTTATTTCATTTGGTATTGTGAAACATTGTTTACTTGGACTAACATCAAATGTTGCTAACCTACCTAAATTTTATTCAAACTAAATTTGATTTACCCCTCATTTTTGGGTGTTCAAACTTCAAACACATAGTTATCAAGTTCAAACTTGAATTCAATAAAATACAGAAAATAAATAAATAAATAAATAAATAAAAAATCAATAGAAAAAATTGAATAGGGAAAAAAATCGGCAATGTACATGTGAGTGATAAAAAAGTGCAATTTTTTAAAAATTTTAGAAATTCAAAATATTTAAACTAGACTTTCCAGCACGAGGTAAAACATTTAGTCATTTCCTTATAGGTCTTGGTTCGGTTAGGGCTTGACATTGGTATATTGGTGGCAGCTTTGCTTAATGTTATCCCTGGATTGGTAGTGTAAAGTGGATTGACATTACAAGCTTGGGTGGGAGTCATGACAAGCTTGGGTGGGAACTGAGGATAGGTAAATTAGGGTTGTTTCTTTTGGCAACACGAAACAATGTTTACTTGAATCGATGTCAAATGTTGTTGTCAGAACTAAATTTGATTTACCCCTCATTTTTCAAGGGTTCAAACACACAGTTACAAAGTTTGAATTAGAATTCTGTACGATACGAAAAATTTTGAATCAAAAAAATTAATATGGAAAAAACTTGGCGGTTTACATCTTAGTGGTTTGAAAAAAAAAGAAAAAATTAATAAATTTCATTTAGATTTTTTAGGATCCGGTAAATATTTAGTAAATTACTTTTAGGTATTTATTTGGCTAGGGCTTAAGAGCAACAGATTTGCTAAATATTATTTTTGGATTGGCAATGGTAGAGTGGATTGACATGGTAGGCTTGGGTGGGAGTCATGATAGGGATGGGCAGGAATTGAGAATAGTTGAATACTTGGCAGTGTGAACTATTGTATACTTGAACCAATTAGAAATTCTTGAATTTTTTGGCCCAATTCAACAGAACTTGGTAAATGTGAAGACACAGGTATTATACTCGAGGATGTTATTCAAGTAGGCCTGGATCCTAAAAGCATTGGTATTATGCTTACAAATTGTTATTATAGTGGCTAAGTATTTTCTGAGATGTCTAACTTTTTATTTGTATAGGTATTGAAAGAATTAGATGCAAATATTTATTTTATTCTTTAGATACCTCTAGGGAAGAGGAGATATACGCTATTTCCTTTAAGTGAATCCTTATTGTGACATAATGCTCTAAAATTACGTGGAAGTTTTTCTTGTTCAGAAAAGATTACATGCGTTTCTAATCCTTGACATGATTCTCAAGCCACAATATAAATCTTAGTGGCTTGTCTTGTCTTGCAAATGATTTCAAAGTGACATCTTCTTGATGTAGACACTTTGGCTTGTGAGCTATGTTATCTTTTGTCCCAATATTGTGTTTTCCCTCATAAGTTTGAAATGTAGCTTATGATTTTTGGAGCTTGTTTATTCATCCCTGGATTTCTTATTGATTGTTGATTTAAGAAAGGGACTCGAGACTATATTGGTTCTTGATCTTTTCTTTCAACTCTTTGAAAAGATAGACAAATGAAGAAAGCATGACAATTGGATCTAGAGAAAATTCCTCAACTAGGCTTATTCCAAAATGACAGTGTTATGGTCTCAAGTGCTTTTATTAATTTCTGAGTGGAATGGAAATGCCAGGAACATTGGATCAAATTTGGCACCTAAGATGTTCTTTGCAATGGACAAACTAGGTACTGTAAATGTTTTTTTTTCAATGAATAATATTTTATATTTACAGTTGAAAATGGTAAGGCTCTTTATAGTCTATGGGACTATATATTGTTTCGTTTTACGAACTTTGGTAGCTCAAAATGTGAAAGAACAATTTCCTTTGGTCAACTATCTAATTAAAATGCCCCTCTCTAGAATATTTATTTTTCAATGCTTTCTTGTCTAGCTTCCAAGCCTAATCAACAACGAATTCTATCAATATTCATGGGTTGGGTTGGGTTGGGTGGCAAGATTCTTTGGTAGAACATTTCAACCTTGTGGTCATCTCAAACATGGGAGAATAAGTACTTTTCATCAAATATCTAATGAAAAGGCCACGATACATATTCTCAAAATTCTATTGTCTAATTGATAAGCCAAGCATCCTTTCAAGGTTTTGAAGCATCTATCGGCACATAATTAGCCTATTAATATTTGATAATTATGTCAGTTCAAATAAACTTAGATTGGGTGCTTGGTTTCCATTTTGTCTCATGTAGTTCCTCCCTCCAATTTCCATGTTCAGGTGGACAGGGATATCTTCCCAGAAAAGTGTTGTCAGTTGTCTATGCAGAATGCCAACTATGGTATCCTTTTTATGCTTTATCAACCAAACTAAATTCCCTCAAGGGTATATTCAATGACCACATCAGCAAAGGAAATGACTATGGTTAAGGAAATAAACTATGGAAAATCGATTATGTATAAAAAAGGTCACCACTCAACCATTATTTCATGTTGTCTGTTACATCTAAGCCATGTCTACTTCTTGACCACCTCTATTCAGTGTTTACATGATTAGTTTAAATTGTTCCAAGAAGTATTTTGCTTTCCTACCAAATAATGATCTGTGGCCATATTCTGAATTTTTCTCACAGAGTGTTGATTTAAGCTACAATGCTTTATGAATTCTTTTTTTTTAAGGTGTGTTGAGGAAAATATATGAAATGATCTTACTCAAGCATTTTCAGACTTTACTTGGCTAAATCAAAGTAGACGGGAATAGCACCCTATTTTTATAGCCAAAAAAAATAGCATTCTAACTCACAAGTATTAATTACGAGTGCTTAGGCTAGTCTTTTATCAACAAAAAAGCTTGCGGGAAATTCACCTTTTATGTAATTTTATGAAAGTAACAGTTGTTGAAATAAATCCAAGAACAGAAGTAAAGACACCAAGATGATAATCAAGATAGTTGAGACATAAAGCAATCATTTATTTCATTCCAATTCACCAAAGAGTCATTTTCTTTACAAAATCTCATATGGAAATCTTGGACCAAATTCAAACTTAGACATCCCCAATGGAACATACAAAAGGACCTCTGACATAAAACCAAAACTAAACTCTAAAAACCAGATCAGTTTGTCATAGATTGTTGCCCACTCGACTCTGCACAATAGCCTTTATCAATCATGAAAATTAATTCACAAACAGACAAGTCTACACAGACTATCAAAGATAGATCAACACCTCTGAAAAACAAGTGTCTGAAAGATTTGATTCAGCCTTGAATATTGTTGTCTACAATAAGACCCTGCTATCACAAAAGAGAATTAGGTTGTGATGAATATATGAATGAATGAAAAATGAACTATCTCAACATAAACTCAAAGAGAAAACCTTAGCATGCTTATGCTTCTATCCTTTGTTCCTCCCTTTCCTTTTGCTTTTAACAAATTAGAATCAGTTGAATTAGTTGAACCAACTAATTAGTTAAGTTAATTAAATATTCAACCAACTTTAGTTAAGGGAAAAGTAATAATCATAATAAGGGTCATAAATAAATAATAACTAGTAGGTGGGACACCTTGTGACTCCCTTTAGTTCATAACAATCATAACAATCATAACATGACCATTAGTTAAGAAAAACACACCTCCTTGTGTCTCCCATCAATATATTTACTTTTGGCAATTTTAACTCATGAAATTTGAAATTATTTCAAAAATAATACTCATATATCCAAAAGAAAACATGTTGTCCAAAAATCCATGAATTCAATTGTCATAAAACAATAGATAACATAAACTCAAAATCCATATTTCCCAGTATGTGATGCAACCCTTTCTTAGTTGTTGTTGTCACTTCTTGATTTTCCTAAATTTGCCTTTGGTTGTGCAGAGTCTTTAGGCTTAATGTCGTTGATCACGTGGTAACAATTGTCCCTCAAATGCATCCTGGAAGACACGGATTTGTCAGATTCATTGGAGGGTGAGGAAGGGGCAGCAGTGGATTTTCCTTTATCAAGTGTGTGGTGGGCTTCGGTCTTCAATCTCTTGCTAGCATGGGAGTATTGCACTAGCGAGTGGTTAGGGGAAGCTTGGACAATGGGGTTCAAAGGTGGAGGAGCAGGCAAAGTCAAGTTGGGCCAACCACGATGTTGGGAGACTGTCGGGTGGACAATCTATGACCATACATCATTTTTAGGGACCTCTGGTTGTAAGGAGATATGAGGAGGTATAGGCATATCGGGGGCTTGGAAATGAGGCCTTTCAGGCCTATATTGGACTATTCCCTACCCAATCCAATTAAAGAATCTGGCATGAAACAATTGGCAAAGCTCTTCTGAATCAACGTCAAAATGTATCGAGAACCTGGGCCTTCTTGGTCCTTGGTTCCAGTTACCTCTACCTTTGTTTCCTTGGCCATGGATACCTCGAATGAAATAATTCATCCTGCATGCGTGATCAATTTGCAAATAGTCTTTTAAATAACCATACATGACAACTCTTTAAAAATATGAAATAGATTTGGCTCAGAATGTATTAGACTCATGCAATCCAATCCATACAAATTGTTTTATTGTTAATCAATGAGCAAGGGGTGAAAAAAAGGTTCAGGGATACATGAGGTGTTTGTATTGAGCAAAAATATGATATAATGAAAGGGGAGAAGACATGGTCACTACTCAATAACAACAAAAATCAACTGTAAAGCAACCAATAAAACCTCACTGCCATCCACACAAGACACTGCCACTTTCATCCATTTTAACACACAAATTATCTTGAATGTAATTAATCTCAGAACAAGGAGTGAAAAAATGAAATGGGAAGGTGATGGGATTTGTAATTAGCGGAAAATGAAATCATGGAAGGGAAGAAAAACGATTGTTGTTCATGAAATTAATTAAGTGATCCATAAAACATGTTGCGAAAAGAGATGCATCAACTATCAACAATCCTTGTGCAATTTAACTAGTTCATTGTTCAAGATCAAATATCCAATACATTGCCATCACAAAACAATATGCATCCTATACAATTTGTAAAAAGGACTGTGTTCCCTTATTTTCATCTTATAACAATTTCCAAACAATAGCCACCCACTTTGTTAACCATCGAAAATGACCATTGCCCATGTATTCTTCAATCCACAATACTACTAAAAAAGGTCACGATTTTAAATTAACAATGAAGCCACTATCACTGCAATCGGGCCCATCATTTAAAAGCACTAATATTCATTAACATATATGACAATAACAAAAATAATCAAGACCAAAATGCCACACCTGAATTGACAATTAATCATTCAACCAACAACCACCATTTAGACACAAGCTATGCACAGGGTAATTTGCCCAGGCAATGTAGTTCTGCTACTTAAAAGAAACCATTCAATGTGACTTAAAACTGGGCCATCTATCCAACACGACGAGGTATCAACAACAAGCATGTCTCAACAATTGATTTGGATGCAACGAAACGTGCTCAAAACTCTATGGGTATTTCTGACTGTGAGAACTCAAGCCTTCTATGTTATACACAGTGCGTAGCCAAAAAAAACCCGTGATGCAACAGTTCCACTTTAACAAAACAAACACATAGTCATGGTAATAAATCAACATTTTGTGTTGAGCCATCGATTTAATATAACATTGCTTTGATTTAGTCACACCGTGATCGAAATGTTGTGCAAACTTAGTCTTATACAATCAAACAAGCATAAGGATGTACTGGATATACTCTCTACAGTCATCCAGTTCAATAGTCATTCAGCCCCAAAGGAAAACACAATTACCACACCCATTATTTCATTTTGAAAAAACAGACACACAGTCACGGGACATGCATAACCAATGCCAGCTATCATCCAAATAATTATTAGTGCCAATACCAGTGACTGTGTAACAACCAAACAATTTTCCACTATTGTAACAAAAACAATCAACCTAACAAGCTGTGGCAATTATGCATATCCACGCATAAATTTGAATCAGGGCAGAGGCCTTCTTCATTAACAATACTGAATTATTAATCATAAGGAGCGTGACTGTGTAAAATGAGTGGTGCCAATAACAATACAGGATTTGTTATTATCATCATAGAGGCAGTAACCAAATGCTAAACCAACACGACTACCATACGACCAATTGGGTGGGTATGTATTCAAAGTAATCTACTATACATCCAATCCACAATAACCCATAGCAACTTGACAGGCCCAAAAATCTTCTCTATAAAACTCCAGATTGGAGGGTTGAGTGTCTGCACTGTAGTCAATACAAGAGTTGACTCCTTTCAATGGTAAAACGTCTGAGACTAATAGCACATACACTGAGAAAACACAACTTATCCCGTGGACAAGGTGATGAAAACCCATGACAGAAGAAGCCATGACAGAAGGAAAAGGCTCTAACTTGGCCTGGTAACGATACCTAACATACGCGGGGTATAACCCTCATGACTTCCCAGTCAAACGACCACAATGCTGAGGTGAATATAGGGCCAAAGAGGAACCACATAATTCACTGCGCAACCCTTGGTGGTGAACATCAACCCAATGCCCAATCTACAATGCAGGGTGACCCAAACACTTCAATCATTAAACCCCATAAAAGCCCACGGACTGAATAGCAATATGGAAGCGTGAAGATAGCCCATCAAGACCAACAAGATACTCTAATCAAACCAACAGGGATAACAGTGAACTCTTATGACTGCTCATGCCCAGGATAACCAGTAATGTTATGGATTCAACAACATTTGAAAGAGGATCATCAATGTTTCATTCGTAATCACCATTTCACAGAGTCACAAAACTTAAGGAAGGCACAAACCAATACACCTGAGCCAACAATTATTTCATAACTAGAGAAGAGTCAAGAATGGCCAAAAAAAGACATACCTAAAATCAAATTCCTTGAAACCAAGAGTTGGCCAAGCAGTTCCTCTCTGCTAAGAATTCGGAGCATAACCCCAACAACAAGTTCAAACAATAGCTCGACTAGGGTGGCGGCTAATGGGAGGGGTAAAGGTGACGTGCAGTAAATGCACATCGCCTCCACCCACAATTCATTTATTCAACAGTACATGCCAATGAGCCCTCGATTAACACCATCAATCAACCCATGCATCAAGACCATCGCCATATTTAAAACCAATAGACCATACCACCTTTGTAACTTATGTCGTAGAATAATCCAAGTTCCATATAACAATTCGCATAACCATTAGCACTATCACCTTGCCAGATGTGCCGCCAACGTTCCATACCATATGTGGATCGACCACATCATTCAATTAACCATTGCATAACCATTAGCACTATCACCTTGCCAAATGTGCCTCCAATATTTCACCCATATGCATATTAAACATGTAATTTAATCACAATTTCACAACCATTTACTTGCTAGCTAGGGCTTAACAATAATCATCAAGTATTTCCATGCATGTAGTATAGTTAGGATAGATTTAGAATCTTCCCCTTGCAATTTTTCTCATTTCCCTTAAGTTATTCACATGTGATATTACAGAACTAGGTCCCCTTGCCTTGCATTTGTTCTAGTATTTTGCCTCACTCAAAACTGTCCTTCATGTAATCTTACCAACATGTTTTTTTACAGGTGTGAGAAGAATGGATAGAAATGATATGAATAAATAGCACAGGTTGTAGTAACATAAGGATTCAATGATACACAAGCTCAAATCATAACCAATAATCAACAAGATCTTCATCAACCATGTGAGTCATGTCGCACATTATCATAACATCAAAAACATGAACAGATCTGATCTTCAATAGTTCAAGGGAGTCCCACCTACTAGTATTATTTAGTTTTATAATAATAGGCTTTAGCAATACTTTGCGGGTGAAACTGTGTTGACGTTTTTAATCGTCAACAAACTGGCAACTCCACAAGGAAAAATTGTTTCCAACAGATTTAGAACTCAGAACTCATAGTTTCGTAGACCAAGAACAACAGGTCAAGAAGATAAAACTCGGATGATTATGCAATAGGGGGAAGTGAGCGGATTTAATGGAAAGATGATAGGAATTTGGGAATAATTGATGAAAAGTGTTAAGTATGAGGGGTTTTTATCATTGTATGCATAATCATTCAACTGGAATATGATCTTAACTTTCAAGGAGGAAAATTGATAGACTTGCTCTTGAGATTTCAATGGATTAAGAAATGGAAATATGAAGCGGGAAACAACCAATTCCTTGTAAGACAACAGTGGAAATATGTATCAATTTAATGGGCCCTTCAGAGGAGATATCATAACAGTTGTGTAAGCATGATTGTCATCGACTAACAATGCTTTGTAGGAGTGTCACTGTGGAAAAATTGATCTGACATCCTATTTGACCAAAATGATTAAAGATAAGCAAAAACCAAATCATGACAGACGTATAACTGCGGAAACTAAAACAACAACAATAAAAGAAAGAAATGAAGTGCAGCAGGAAAAAAGGAAAAAAAAAATTAACTTAGAAAGAAGAAATCAAAGTACTATAAAGCAGAGAAAAGAAGCGCAAAACTTGAAACCAAAGCTAGGCTACTAGTATACATAAATTCAATTAGCATTAGAACCCCTTCACGCTGGTCCTTCGCAATACTTCAAGCGAGGACTATTAGTTCTATAGGAAAACCATTGTCTCTGTAATTCCCTTAAAATTTCTGAGTTAGTGTCCAAGACAAAAGTAATCTGGAAATGACCCAACACCTGAAATTCTGGTGTAATTATCAGCCCTTTGTTGCATACGATTAAATCATCAAGATAAGCATGGAGACTAACCAATTCATTGAAAACTATGTGCATATGCCTTTTAAAGGTGGTACTTGCATCAAATAAGCCAGAAGGCGGGCAGTTGCAATACATAGTATCGCAATTTGTAATAAGAGTGGTTTTGTGAAAATTTACCCTTTCTACCTTGATTTTACTGTAACGAAACAAACTGTCAAGTAAGGGATTCAACTATAACTCTACAACCTATTGCAGAATCATTCTTGCATAGAAGGGGGGAGAGGGATTTCTCATAATAAACTTATTGAGGGTGCGAAGATGAACGCAGGTTCTAGTCTGATCTGTGATCTTTGAAGTTGGTACCCGATTTGGAACCCGTTCAGAGTGGACTGAAAAAACATTCCAGCCCTTAAGAAATCTCCCAACCCCCTTCGAAAGGGTGCCTTCAGTGCAGAATTAACCAGTTCTTGTTTTTTCCCAGCTAGCTTTATAATATGTTGAACAAGACCAGGATCAAAACCACGAAGATCCTCATAAGACCAAGAAAAAACCTTTTAAGCTTCACCAAGTAGCTCGGTGGACCCCATCTCTTTTCTAACTGAACATTGGACATTTATTTTAACATTTGTTGGAGATTCAGGTGTCCTAATGTTCAGGAGGGTGGTTTCAACCACCTTCTTTTGTAACTCCTTTTTTTTGTGTTTTTCTTTGTTTCCTACAACACTCAATGTAAACAAACTCTCAAGAGGAGTCAAGCCCTCGGGAATTTCATTATTTTCTGTGGATATAATATCCTCGGTATTAAGAGTTTCATTTTGAATGACAACACAAATGCTCTCATTGTTAGAAGTGGCCTTCCCAGATCCTTCCTTTTCGGCAACGTACGGGTGATGTAGAGATTGAAAAGCACAATCAGGGCTGTGAGGAAAGAGTTTTTGTTTAGGAGAGGCTGCAAAGATAGCTAACCGCTCAACCATCGAATTCAACTCTTTCTTAACATGAGTGATGTTGAAAGATAGAAGGTTTGATACAAGGGCCCAAACAGTTTGGGAGTATTGTTCCATCATCTTGTCGCTAGGAGAGCATGTCTTACATATCAGGTTCACGACAAGCTCAGAACTTCTCAAAACTGAAAGGTGACCACAACCAAGATTAAGGGCGTTCTCAATGCCTAACAATAAAGCTTTGAATTCAACGACATTGTTTGAACAAGCAAAATCCAACCTGTAGGACAGATTATGAATTTTTCTTGCAGGAGAAACCAAGATAATATCAGCCCCATTACCTTCATTAGAGTGTGAACCATCACAGTGCATATGCCATAAATCATCATCTAAATCAATTGTTTCCGAAGGAATATTATCCTCTTCGGCAAAGATGGAATACACTCCTAGGTATTTTTCAATATAGTTTACTCTAGATTGTGGGACACTCTCTATGTAAGGTGAGATTCTTCCCTCTCTAAGGACTATAATGTTCTTACCATTCCAAGGAACAGATAAATGTGTCTCTTCGAGTTAGAGGTACCCACTTGTTAGGGCTTGCCAATCTCTTCCCAAAATAATTGAGTAATTACTTACAGGCATATCAATCATCTGAATGTTGAGGGTTGTTCTTATCTCAGGATTAGCACATAAAACCAAGGTTACATCCTTAATTTCTCCTATGGTTGTTTGTTGTAGACTATTATAAGAGAGCATGCTTTTGGCATTTTCATTTGTACAAGACAAGCCTAGCTCTTCCATAATAATCTTCGACATGGCACTTGGGCCTGAACCACCATCAATGAGGCAACAATGGGCAATCTTATCCATGATATTTATGGAAATATAAAGGGCAGGGGGGGGGGAGCGGTTTACAGGGTATCTAAAGTTATATACACCTACTTTATTTACAAAAAAATCCTCTTTGTCTAACTCTTCAAAAAGATCGGATACAATGGAATTTTTTCCTTCCATGTATTGTTTCAGATGCATCTATTGTTCAGTGAAAACAACCATGTCTAGGAGGGTTGCATCTACTTTAATGTTGGCCAATTGATTCAATATATTGTATTTAGAAGAGGGAGGAGGGGGAGTGAGTCCTTGACTCTCAAGAATTTTAAGAACCTGGGGCGCAGCAGTGGTTGAGGATGAGCTCGGGCTAGAAGAACTATGGGGAGGATCAAATTTTCCCTTGGGAGCATAGGTTTTATTTCTAATATTGATAACCATGACATCCTATGGCTCTGCAAAGTCTAGGACAATGATAGTATCTTCCGATCTCTTACCAAAGATATTATCTCTGACACTCTTCTTTACCTCACATGTGGTTTCTTCATGGTGCTCCTCGCAAAAGTTGCACCAACTCCGAGGCAAGATAGCCTTAGGCTGAAAATTGTTTTCAATTGGATTTCTAAAGAGAGGTGCAGAAGAGGAAGAAGCTCCAGGGGTGAGAGAGGAGACAATACCCTTCCACTCAAATATTATCATATGATTGTTCATATCTTGTACTAGATGTAACAGAGCGGACATGTATGTCTGTCTAACCAACTCTCCCTGGGGAAGACCAATTCTTTCAAGATGTTATTCATACTCTGAGCAAGTATGTAGAGCGGAACCGAGATTATCAATGGATTTTTCCTCAAGCCTATGACGATAGGGAGAAGGCAATGCATTGTAGTAATGCATGAAAGCATCTTGGTTCTAAGGGCAGATAAGTTCAGGGATTTTATTGTACAACTTGGTGAAATGAAAGTTGAAAGACTTGATGGTCTCACCATCTTTATAACTGACGTTGTTGTATTCCTTTAACTTCTCGGTAGGGCTTTTGGATTTCCCATAAGTGGATCGGAACCAATACATTAACTCCTCCCAAGTAGACAGGATCTTAGGAGGAAGGTCAAAGAAGTCGGCTACGTCCTTTCCTTCCAAGAAATTGACAAACAAACGCATGAAAGTGTCATTGTCGTTGGCCCCTATGTTATGACAAACATTAGAAAATGCCACTAGGTGTTCATTGGTACTGACAGTGTTATTCCCCGAAAACTTAGGTAAGTGATCTTTAAACTTCGGAAGTGGGCGAGTAGCAGGTGCTAAGTTAAGAGGAGAGGACACATGCCATGGTGTGGTTGTGGCATCTTCTTCGAACTGGAAAAGCCCATACTTTTTAATGACTTTGGTGGGGTTCGTAGTAGATTGGACAGGGATATGATGGTTGTACAAGCTACCGATTACCGATGATGATGAATATTGGGAAGATGGAGCACTTCCAGTGCCACCAGAGCCACCACTAGATGCCATCTCGTGGATGATAGATGAGGAAAAGAAAGACGAGTTGGATGAATCAGATAAAGTTCTCCTTAGATCACTTTTTTGGGCAGATAACACAACGTTTCTTCTTCCTATTTTAGCAATAGGATTGATTTCAGGTGACAAGCCTCTTCTTCTTCTAGAAGCACGAGAGTCTAGGGACATGAAAGAAAGGCCAAAACTTGAAGAAACAAAGGGTTACTGTTGATTTCTAAGTTGTCTACGTCTAGCCTCCAATCGTTCTTGAGCACTAATACCTTGTTTAATTGTTGCCCAAGAATAGTTAAGTTCAACATGGGTATTGGCGGTGTCTAGAATGGTGTTAAAAAGGTTCAAAGCAATGTTGGTCTGGTCTTGAAGACCAGGCTCGATATTGGGATGCCTTGCAACATGAACATTCATTAATAGAAAAACAATCAAAGAATCAATTTCAGAAAAAAAAAGATGTATCAATGAAAATCAAGTATATATATAAAAAATAACTAACCAGAGAGATATCGAAGATCTCCCCAGTATGGTCACCAAATAAATGTTGAGGAAAAGATGTGAAATTATCTTACTCAAGCATTTTCAGACTTTACTTGGCTAAAGCAAAGTAGACGGGAATATGACCCTATGTTTATAGCCAACAAAAATAACATCCTAACTCACAAGTATTAATTACGAGTGCTTAGGCTAGTCTTTTATCAACAAAAAGCTTGCTGGAAATTCACTTTTTATGTAATTTTCTGAAAATAACAGTTGTTGAAATAAATCCAAGAACAAAAGTAAAGACACCAAGATGATAATCAAGATAGTTGAGACATAAAGCAATCCTTTATTTCATTCCAATTCACCAAATACTCATTTTCTTTACAAAATCTCATACGGAAATATTGGACCAAAGTCAAACTTAGACATCTTCGATGGAACATACAAAAGGACATCTGATAGAAAACAAAAATTGAACTCTAAAGGACAGATCAACTTGCCACAGATTGTTTCCCACTCAACTATGCACAATAGTCTTTATCAGTCATGAAAATTAATTCACAAACAGACAAGTCTACACAGACTATCAAAGATATATCAACACCTCTGAAAAACAAGTGTCTGAAAGATTTTATTCAACCCTGAATATTGCTATCTACAATAAGACCCTGCCATCACAAAAGAGAATTAGGATGTGATGAAGATATGAATGAATGAAAACTAAACTATCTCAACATAAATTCAAAGAGAAAACCTTAGCATGCTTCTACTTCTATCCTTTGTTCCTCCCTTTCCTTTTGCTTTTAAAAAATTAGAATCGGTTGAAGTAGTTGAACCAAATCATTAGTTAAGTTAATTAAAGACTCAACCAACTTTAGTTAAGGGAAAAAGTAATAATCATAATAAGGGTCATAAATAAATAATAACTAGTAGGTGGGAACCCTTGTGATTCCCTTTAGTTCATAACAATCATAACATAACCATTAGTTAAGTAAAACACACCTCCTTGTGTCTCCCATCAATATATTTACTTTTGGCAATTTTAGCTCATGAAATTTGAAATTATTTCAAAAATAATACTCATATATCCAAAATAAAATATGTTGTCCAAAAATCCATGAAGTCAACTATCATAAAACAATAGATAACATAAACTCAAAAGCCATATTTAAGTCATATTTGCAACAGAGAGGTGTTGCATCCACCTTGAGGTGTTGCAACTATTGCATTCTCTTGTGTAGCAATATTAGTAATTGAAAGTAACGAGTTCATTTTAAAAATTATGCAAAAATAACATAATAATGGCTTATGGGGAAGGATTCATACCTTAGTAATAAGTAGGAAAAACCAGATAAAGGAAAGATAACACTACTAATAAAAAATTTAAGCAAAAAGGTATAGACGAGTGTTGAAAGTATGTCATTTTAGGCACCCATCAACTAGTTTAGCCTAGCCTAAGATAGCTTAGCCTAGCCTATCCTACTCTAGTCTAGCCTAACCAAGCCTAGCCTATATTAATCTAGCTTGGCCTACTCCAGCCTAGCCTAGACTAATCGACTCTAACTTAGCCTACTCTAACCTATATTAGCCTCGCCTAGCCAAGCCAAGCCTAGCATAGCATATCCTAGCCTACTCTATCCTAGCCTATCTTAGCCTCAACTAGCCTACTCCAACCTATCATATTATATCCTATCCTAGCCTAGCTTAGCCTAATCTATCCTAGCCTACCCTAGATTATCCTAACCTAGCCCAACTTAGACTATTCTAGCTTAGCCTAGTTTAGTTAGTCTAGCTTAGCCTAGCCTAGCCTAGCCTAGCCTACTCTAGTCATGTCTAGCATACTCTAGCCTATCCTAACTTGGCCTAGAATATCCTACTCTGGCATAGCCTAACCTCACCTACTCTATCATACCCGATCCTAGCCTACTCTAGCCTATCCTAGCCTACTCTAGCCTATCCTAGCCTACTTTAACCTAGCTTAGCATAACCAACTCTAGCCTAGCTTAGCCTAGCCTAGCCTAACCTAGCTAAGCCTAGTTTGGCCTAGTCTAACCTGGCCTAACCTTGCTTGACATAGCATAACCTAACTTAGCCTAGACTGGCCTACTCTAGCCTAGCATATCCTAACCTAACCTAGCATAGCCGAGCCTAACCTAACTTAGCCTATCATGGGCTAACCTAGCCTAGACTACTCAAGCCTAGCCTAGCTTACTCTAGCTTGGCCTACTCTATACTAGCTTACTATAGCCTACTCTATTCTAGCCTGCTCTAGCCTAGCCCACTCTAACATATTCTAATCTAGCCTACTTTAGTCTGGCCTAGCCTACTCTAACCTAGCCCATCATAGCTTAGATTACCCTAGTCTAGCATAACCTAGCATACTCTATCCTAACCTACTATAGCCTAGCTTAACATAGCCTATCCTACTCTAGCTTAGCCTAGCTTATCCTATCCTAGCCTAACATAAACTGCCCTACTCTAGCCTAGCCTAACCTAGCCAACTCTAGCTTCGCCTAGCCTAGACAACTCTAGCTTAGCCTAGCCTACTCTAGCCTAGCCTGACTTATTCTATCCTAGCTCAATATAGCCTAGCCTACTCTAGCTTAGCCTACTCTAGCCTAGCCTAGCCTACTCTAGCCTAGCCTAGTCTATTCTAGGCTAGCCTATTCTAGCCTAGCCTAGCCAAGCCAAGTCTATCATAGCCTAGCCTAGCCTAATCTAACTTAGCCTAGCCTAGCTTAACCTAACTTAGCCTAGACTAGCTTAGCCTCCTAGCCTTGCCTAACCTAACTTAGCCTAGACTAGCTTAGCCTAGCCTAGCTTATCCTATCCTAGCCTAACCTAAATTAGTCTGGACTAGCTTAGCCTAGCCTAGCCTAACATAACCTACTCTACCTTAGCCTATCCTAACCTAACTTACTCTATTGTAGCCTAGCATATGCTAGCTTAACCCAAACTAATCTAGCCTAGCCTAACTTAGCCTATCCTACTCTAGCCTAGCACATTCTACTCTAGCCTCGCCTTTCCTAGCCTAGCTTAGCTTAACCTAACATAGTGTAACCTAGCTTAGCCTAATCTAGCATAGTCTACTCTAGCTTAGCTTAGCCTAGCCTAACCTAGACTAGAATAACATAACCTAGCATAACCTAGCTTATCCTAGCATGACCTAACCTAGCCTAACTCATCCCAGCATAACTGACTCAAGCCTAGCCTAAACTAGTCCACTCTAGCCTAGCCTACTCTAGACTACTCTAGCCTAACCTACTCTAGGCTACACTAGACTAACCTACTCTAGTCTACTTTAGCCTACTCTAGCCTACTCTAATCCTAACCCATCCGAGCCTACTCTAACCTAGCCTAACATAGCCTAGCCTTCTCTATCCTACCCTAACCTACTCTATATTAGCCTACTCTAACTTAGACTAGCTTAGCCTAGCCTAGCCTAACCTAAATGAGTCTAGCCTAACATAGCCTAAGCTATAACTTGGCCTAGCCTAGCTCATCCTAACCTAGCCTAGCTCATCCTAGCCTAGTCTACTATATCCTAGCCTACTTTAGCCTACTTTAGCCTAGCCTACTCTAGGGTACTCTATCGTAGCCCACTATAGGCTACTCTAGTCTAGCCTAGTCTAACCTAGCCTATTATAGGTTATCTTAGCCTAGCCTGATCTTCTCTAGCTTAGCATACTCAAGCATAACCTACTATGACCTAGCCTACTATAACCTAGCCTACTCTAATTTAGCCTACTATAGTCTAGTACTCTATCCTAGCCCACTCTAGACTACTCTAGTCCAGCCTACTCTAGCCTACTCTATCCTAGCCTAGCCTAGCCTACTATAACCTAGCCTAGCATAGCTTAGTTTATCCTAGCCTGGCCTACTCTAGCTTAGCATACTCAAGCATAACCTACTACAACCTATTATAGCCTATCATAGCTTAGCTTAGCCTAGCCTACACTAGCATACCCTAGCCGACTCTAACTTAGCATACTCAAGCATAGGCTACTATAGCCTAACATAGCCTACCCTACTCTAACTTAGCCTACCCTAGCCTCTCCTATCATAACCTACTCTAGCCTAGTTGAACATAATCTACTCTACTCTAGCCTAGCCTAGCCTAGCCTAACCTATCCTACTCCATCCTACTCTAGCCTAGCCTAGCCTACTCTAGTCTACTCTAGCCTAACCGAACCCAAACAATTCTATCTCAGTCTACTCTAGCCTATCATATCCTACTCTAACTTGGCTCAACCTAGCCTAGGCTACTCTAGCTTAGCCTACTCTATCCTAGCCTACCCTGCTTGAGCTTAGCCTAACCTAGCCTAGCTTACTCTAGCTTAACCTAGCTTAGCCTAGCCTTGCTTAGCCTAACATAACCTATCATAGCTTAGCCTAATATAGCATAGCTTAGCCTATCCTAGCTTAGTCTAGTGTGACCTAGCCTACTCTAGCCTAGTCTAACCAAGCCTAGTCTACTCTATCTTAGCCTAGCCAAGCGTAGCATAGCCTCGCATAGCCTACTCTAGCCTAGCCTAGCCTACTTTAGCCTAGCCTAGCCTACTTTAGCCTAACGTCACATATCCTAGCTTAGCCTAGCCTAGTCTACACTATCCTACCATACCCTACTAGCCTAGCCTAGACTAGACTAGCTTATCCTAGCCAAGCCTAGCCTAGCCTAGACTAGACTAGCCTAGCTTAGCCAAGCCTAGCCTAGCCTACTCTAGTCTAGCCTACTCTAGCCTACTCTAGCCTAGCCTAGCCTAGCCTAGCCTACTCTAGTGTAGCGTAGCGTAGCCTACTCTAGCCTAGCCTAGACTAGCCTAGCCTATCCTAGCCTAGACTAGCCTACTCTAGCTTAGCCTACTCTAGCTTAGCCTAACCTAGCCTAACCTAGCCTAGCTTACTCTAGCCTAGCCTAACCTAGCCTACTATAACCTAGGCTAGCTTACTCTAGCCTAACCTAACCTAGCCTAGTCTACTCTAGCCTAGCCTAGCCTACTTTATCATATCCAAGTCTATTCTACTCTAGCCTAACCTACTCTAGCCTATTCTACTCAAATCTAACCTATCCTATCCTACTCTAACCTTCCCTACCTGACACTAGTTTATCTTACTCTAGCCTAACCTAGCCTACTCTTGCACATGCTAGCTTACTCTAGCCTAACCTAACATAACCTACTCTAGCCTAGCCTATTCTATCTACTCTAGGCTATATTACTTTATCCTAGACTAACCTCGCCTACTCTAGCGTAGCCTACTCTAGCCTAGTCAACTCTAGCCTAGCCTACTCTATCATAGCCTAGACTAGCCTATCATAACATACTCTAGCCTAGCTTAGCCTAGCCTAACATACTCTAGCCCAGGCTAGTCTAGACCTTCCTAGCCTAACCTAGCATGCCTTTCCTAGAACAACCTACTCTTTCCTACCCTAACCTACTCTAGCCTATCCTAGCCTAGCTTAGCCTACTCTAGCCTGCCCTAGCTTATCCTTCATTAGCTTAGCCTCGCTTGGACTAGCCTAGCCCAGCCTAGCCTACTCTAGCCTAGCCTAATCTACTATAGCCTAGCCTAATCTACTCTAGTCTATCCTATCCTATCCTAGCCTAGCCTAGCCTAGCCTAATTTACTCTGGCTTAGCCTACCTTAGCCTTGCCTATCCTAGCTTAGTCTAGTTTGGCCTAGCATACTCTGGCCTAGTCTAGCCTAGTATAGCCTAGTCTAGCCTAGCCTAGCTAAGTGTAGCATAGCCTAGCCTAGCCTACTCTAGCCTAGCCTAGCCTAGCCTAGCCTAACGTAGCTTTCCCTAGCCTAGCCTGACTTATCCTAACTTAGCCTAGTCTAGTCTATGCTAGCCTACCCTAGCCTAGCCTACTCTGGCCTAGCCTAGCCTACTCTAGCCTACTCCAACCTAACCTAGCCTACACTAGCATCGCCAACTCTAGCCTAGTCAACTCTAGCCTAGACTAGACTAGCCTAGCCTAGCCTAGCCTAGCCTACTCTAGACTACTCTAGCCTATCCTAGGCTAGCTTAGCCAAGATTATCCTGGACTAGCCTACTCTAGCCTAGCCTAACCTAACCTAGTTTACCCTTGTTAAAGTTTAAGCTATTATTAGGTTACCTTTCAATTTACTAGATAACAATAGCATAGATAGGATCACTGAGAGAAACGCAATCACAAGATACACAACATTTATCCTGGGAAACCCTCATGGGGAGGAAAACCCAGCAAAACTTCATTAATATAGATAGTTAATACAATGCCAAGACAATAAACCAAACAACACAGAAATTCCTCTCCAAAGGATGCTCCTCTCTCTCTCTTCCTTCTTCTCTAACTGCAGCTCCAAACTTGTGCTCTGATGAACAAGTGAG
Source organism: Picea glauca (assembly GCA_000966675.3). NCBI lineage: Eukaryota > Viridiplantae > Streptophyta > Pinopsida > Pinales > Pinaceae > Picea > Picea glauca. The sequence continues at coordinate 294,085 of JZKD02S2142444.1, forward strand.
TGTGTACAAATGAGGCGCTGGCCTCTCTTATTTATACAATCTGACAGGTGCTTAAATAAGGTGTCTTTTCAGTGGCAGGGCCAACTTCTCAATTTGGTTGGTTAGAACCACTTTAATTTACCTGGGGGCCGACTTCTTACTTTGCATATTACAATTAGGGTTTGAACAATCTGCAAAAGGGGAAATTATAATGCCCGACATGATCAATCCACAAAAGGGAATTGATCTAATCAATAATAAATATATTTTATCTTTTACTTTATCCACAAAAGGGGATAAGAATATTCTTTGCAGTTACACGATATTTTAACAACCCTATCCTAGCTTACCCTATCCTTGCCTAGCCTAGCCTACTCTAGCCTACCCTAGCCTACCGTAGCATAACCTAGCCTACTCTAGCCTACCCTAGCCTACCGTAGCATAACCTAGCCTACTCTAGCCTAGCCTAGCCTACTCTAGCCTCACCTAGCCTAGCCTACTCTGGCCTAGCCTGGCCTACTTTATCCTAGCCTATTTTATTCTACTCTATCCTAGCCTACTCTAGCTTAGCCTACTCTATCCTATCCTACTCTAGCCTAGACTAGCCTATCCTACTCTATCCTAGCCTATCTGATCCTACATTAGCCTTCCTTATCCTAGCCTAACTTATCCTACTCTAGCCTACCCTAGCCTATTCTTGTCTGTGCTAGCTTACTATAGCCTAACTTATTCTAGCCTAAACTAACATATCCTACTCTAGCCTAGCTTACTCTATCTACACTAGCCTAGCCTACTTTAGCCTAGACTAACCTTGCCTACTCTAACATAGTCTACTCTATCCTAGTTAACTCTAGCCTAGCCTACTCTAGCTTAGCTTAGCCTAACATACTCTAGCCTAGCTTAGCATACTCTAGCCTAGACCTACATTGCTTAACCTACTCTTGCATACCCTAGCCTAGCTAACTCTATCCTAGCCTACTCTATCTACACTAGCCTAGCCTAGCTTACTCTATCTACACTAGCCTAGCCTACTTTAGCCTAGACTAACCTTGCCTACTCTAGCGTAGTCTACTCTAGCCTAGCCTACTCTAGCCTAATCTAGTCTAGCTTAGCCTAACATACTCTAGCCTAGCCTAGCATACTCTAACCTAGACTAGCCTAGACCTGCCTAGCCTAACCTGCTCTTGCATACCCTATCCTATCCTAGCCTACTCTAGCCTAATCTAGCCTAATCTAGCTTAGCCTTAATTATCCTAGCCTCACTTGGCTTAATGTAGCCTAGCTTACTCTAGCTAGCCTAGCCTACTCTATCCTAGCCTAATCTACTCTAGCCTAGCCTAGCCTACTCTAGCCTAGCCTAGCCTAATGTACTCTAGCCTAGCCTACTCTAGCCTAGCCTAGCCTAATGTACTCTAGCCTAGCCTACCCTAGTCTAGCCTATCTTAGCCTAGCCTAGCCTACCCTAGTCTTGCCTATCCTATCCTATCCTAGCCTAGCCTAATCTACTCTAGCCTAGCTTAGCCTACTCTAGCCTAGCCTATTCTAGCTTAGTCTACTCTAGCCTAACCTAGCCTAGTCTACTATATCCTAGCCTAGCGTAACCTAGCCTAGCCTAGTCTACTATATCCTAGCCTAGTCTACTGATCCAGAGGATCAAATTTTGCTCAAAATTCAAAGTGCTCAGAATCGCTTCAAATTGAACGAGAATGTAGGCCTCGTCATCACGAACCCAACGCAACTCGTTTGGGTTCAAACGGACGTCGAATGAGAGAGATATCGCGTTCTGTTCAAATCGACAAACAGGGAAAAAAAATGTGCTGACTATACAGTCTGTATAGTCCATACCGATGTTGACGTGGCAGGGTCGTATGACACATGGCAGAGCCATACGACACGTGGCAGGTAGTCATGTGGACAGTTGGCGTATGACGTGGCTTGTTTGCGGTGAATGGGATGGTGACACGTGGTCCAATCAATGGCCGCCACATGTCACCTAGATAGTGGTTTAAAATTTATGTTGTTGGCCGGATTCGACCCCGCGACCTCCGGACGGGATTAAAGCCTTGGGAAGGGCCGCCCAACCGGCGCGCCCATATGTAGTTCTTAACATATATATGAGTTTTAAATTATTTGAATTTGAAATAATTTGAAATGGGGTGCAGTCCAGGCCGGGGCTAAGCCCCGGCCCGCGGTTATATATATATGCCATATGACCATTGTTGTGTGCGCGCATTTAAACCCTGCGGTTATATATATGTGTCATGTGACCATTGTTGTGTGCGCGTGCATTTAAACCCCATGGTTATATATATATATGGTTTAAAATTTAACCCCTGTTTGTATATGCGCGCGGTCATGTGGTGGCCCATGTGCCCACAGCCTTGGCGGTTAAGGGCTAGCATGTAACCATCCTACAGTTTGTACCGTTTATGCGGTTGCACCCAGTGCTGAGTTTTAACACATAAATGTGTGTGGGGGCTAGGTTGAGGATGTACAAGAGTCCATTTTGGCGATCCAGAGACAACAAGTTTGAAGGGGAACTTCCAAGAAGCCTATCTTCTTCAATTTTTGGCCAAACAAGGTGCCAAAAAAGCTCAGCTAGGGGTTTTTGGACGTTCTGAAGCCATTGGAGCCATCTATTTGACATTTTGAGCATTGTAAAGCACATATTTTATCACTTTGAGCAAATAATACAAAAGATCCATTGGAAGCTGGACCAGAAGATGTAGCCCAAGAGAGGGGTGAACTCCTTTATCATTTATTGTGTTATGTGTTTTATATTCACTGTTATTTGTTGTTGTTTATATGCATATTGAATATGTTATTTCTATAAAAGTTGTGTTTGCAAAATTGATCCATTTGCATAAGAACACTTGAATTAAAACTTGCAAATAT
>JZKD02S2142444.1:319689-341834 GCA_000966675.3 Picea glauca
TCCTGTAAAACATGCCAACAATCCTTTGTACATTCTTCCTGTATACATGCCATCTTCATTGTTGTACTTGCCATCAATGACAAGCATATGCTACCTGTTAAACATTTCCAACAATGCCAATATTTATTTTATGCTTTAGATACCTATGGGGAAGAGGATATATACGCTATTGCCTTTAAGTGAATCCTTATTGTGACATAATGCTCTAAAATTACGTGGAAGTTTTTCTTGTTCAGAAAATATTACATGGGATTCTAATCCTCGACATGATTCTCAAGCCACAATATAAATCTTAGTGGCTTGTCCTGGGTTGCAAATGATTTCAAAGTGACATCTTCTTGATGTAGACACTTTGGCTTTTGAGCTATGTTATCTTTTGTCCCAATACTGTGTTTTCCCTCAGAAGTTTGAAATGTAGCTTCTGATTTTTGGAGCTTGTTTATTCATCCCTTGATTGCTTATTGATCATTCATTTAAGAAAGGGACTCGAGACTATACTGGTTCTTGGTCTTTTCTTTCAACTCTTTGAAAAGATAGACAAATGACTAAATCATGACAATTGGATCTAGAGAAAATTCCTCAGCTAGGCTTACTCCAAAATGACAGTGTTACGGTCTCAAGTGCTTTTATTAATTTCTGAGTGGCATGGAAAGGCCAGGAATGTTGGCTCAAATTTGGCACCTAATATGTTCTTTGCAATGGACAAACTAGGTACGGTAAATGTTTTTTTTCAATGAATGATATTTTAGATTTACAGTTGAAAATGGTAAGGCTCTTTACAATCTATGGGACTACAGATTGTTTTGTTTTACAAAATTTGGTTTTCAAAATGTGAAAGAACAATTTCCTTTGGTCAAATATCTAATTAAAATGCCCCCCTCTCCAGAATATTTATTTTTCAATGCTTTCTTGTCTAGCTTCCAAGCCTGATCAACAAAGAATTCTATCAATATTCATGGCTTGTGTTGGGTGGAAATATTCTTTGGCAGTCAACATTTCAACCTTTTGGTCATCTTAAACATGGGAGAATAAGTACTTTTTATCAAATATCTAATGAAAAGGCCACGATACATATTCTCAAAATTCTATTGTCTAATTGATAAGCCAAGCATCCTTTCAAGGTTTTGAAGCATCTATCGACACATAATTAGCCTATTAATATTTTATAATTATGTCAGTTCAAATAAACTTAGATTGGGTGCTTGGTTTCCATTTTGGCTCATGTAGTTCCTCCCTCCAATTTCCATGTTCAGGTGGACAGGGATATCTTCCTAGAAAAGTGTTGTCAGTTTTATGTGCAGAATGCCAACTACGGTATCCTTTATATGTTTTATCAACCAAACTAAATTCCCTCAAGGGTAGAGTAAATGACCACATCAGCAAAGGCAATGACCATGGTTAAGCAAAATAAACAATGTAAAATCGATTATGTATAAAAAAAGGTCACCACTCAACCATTATTTCTTGTTGTTCGTTACATCTAAGCCATGTCTACTTCTTGACCACCTCTATTCTATGTTTAGATGATTAGTTTAAATTGTTCCAAGCAGTATCTTTCTGTGCTACCAAATAATGATTTGTGGCCATATTCTGGCTTTTTCTGACAGAGTGTTGATTTAATCTGCAATGCTTTATGAATCCTTTTTTTTTTTAAGGTGGATGCCTTTTTTTCTTAATGGTTTAAGTTGCAATGCTTTATGAATCAATCTGGAAGTTAGTTGAAGTTAAGTGTTTTTGCATGGTTATGTGTCTACTGCAATGAAGGATAATATCTCAGCTGCAACTGAACATGTAACTATATAATATGTTCTTGTAAGAGAATATTTTCTTAAAATTTTGTGGGATCAGATAAGAAATGTTGATTCTTTGTTTATCCTTCCCTTGCAGTCAAAGGAGTTTAAGTGAAACTATGAAAATCTTAACATTGAATCCTATGGGTCTTCAAAAAAAGATAGGAGTAATGAAGGTGATAATGTCAAGTCTGACAATATTTCTGTACTAGGAGCTAAAAAAATTGAGCGTGTTGTCTCTACTAGTTAAGAAGAAGCTACTGAAACAAATGAAAGACTATTTAGCATGTTTCAAAAAAGGCATATCTACCGCTTCCTCATCAACTACAACAACATTGGAATATTTGAAGGAAACCAAAATTATGAATTGAAAAAAAGGGGTTGCAAAATTCTAAAAGAACTGACATCCAGACCATGTAGGAGGAAAAGAAATCAGAATGCAGCTTCAGTATCAGCCTACAAGGAGAGGAGTAGTGCACCTAGAATTGTCCCTATATCTATAAAGAAGACTTGCTGGGAAAAGGTGGGAAGAAGGTAGCATCCTACTGGCTTGATCTGTTTATATGTTATTAATTTTCCTTTTGCTCATTTATGTTTTCGCATGATCATCTACACTTGATGTGTTCCTTGATAGTTTTATATCACAATATTGTTTATATGATTGTAGGCTCTAGATGCCCTTTCTATTTAAGTGTGTCAGTGGGATCAGTGAGCATCCAGTTGTTGCAAAGGGATGAGGTATGTATGTGTAGTTTTCTTTAGAGGCACAATTATTTTGTAAGTTTTTCATTACATTTCCCACTCATCTAGTTATGTGATATATTTCATAGTTAGTAGAGGATATGAGAGAGTGGTGGGAAACCAACGATATTCCTATTGTTCATAAGATTCAAGAGTAAGTGTTATGTGTTTGTTGTGAGATGTTGTAATATATATAGTTTGTTGTGAGATGTTGTAATATATATATATATAAGATATCTATTTGGATGGTAAACCATTTGAATTTTGTTACTACAGATTGAAAGAGACTATTTTTGTTGAAAGTACATTGACAATATGATATAAAGAAATATGTTATCGTGGACTCGTGACCCATAACATATTTGTGTTATTGATGGTTTAGTTTGTTTCATATTTTTGCTAGAAATTAGTTATTTGTTTTACAACAATATTGTGATATGATGATGGGATTTGATGTTCTAGTATAGGATCTTCTCCTTATTGGATTTCATAGCAGATGTGCATGATATTTCTAAGCATACTCTTCAGGCCTCCCCAATAGTATTGTAATTGCCAGTACAGAGCATTGTAGATGTAGTGGACACTTTGTATCATGTATGGAGGTTGTGATACCCCAGGGATGCAAGTTTCGACATGGTTTTGATTGAATGTGCAAGCGCCAAAGTGATTTGGAAGAACTGGAGAAAAATTGTAGCTATGAAATTATTGATGGGTGTAAAGAACAATGAAGGGCATATGAAAGCCAGTGCATTTTCTTTGATGACAAGGCATTTCTTATTTTCTATTTTCTTTTTTCAAGTTGTGGAGAAATTGTAATATGTGAAATAGTGGCGTTTTGATTTTAAATTGTTTGTTATTAGTCTCCAGCTACTTCTATTGACTAGAAATGTGTGCTTTCTCTCTGCATCATTTTTGTTACATTGCATTTTATATATCCATTATTATAACTGTAAACTATAAATATCAATAACTATGAAAGGGTCAATGCGTTGTTGGATGGTATCATCCCAAGACTAGTCCCACATGATTATAAGGGGAGTGTAAAAGTGAGAAATCCTAAGTCTCCTAACATCCAAGTTAGTGGGGAAGAAACTCTGAATGAAAGCCCGATTACTTGTACAAATTTGAGTAGTGTGTTGGACATGCAAAATTGTCTTTGTGGCCACATGGAACTGATCTGTTAGTTGATCTAGTCGTTTTCACACTATATCTTGGATGAAAAACACCTCATGGTTTGCAAGGAGGTTCGTTGACCTCTTCAGGGGTAGGGGAGTGTTAAATGGAAACCTCAGATTGTACCAATCTAGACATTATTGAAATATCATAGATATTTGTATGCCACTTGTTTCCCTAATTAGATAGGAAAACTAAGAAGTATGAGGTGATCCTTTTGAAGGCCTTCATCTAAGCTAGGTCATGTGGACATTGATATATATGCTCAAATACTTCCCTCATGAAGGGAGCAAGGCATCTCTAGTCGAGGTAGTGGAAAAAAGTTGAAAGGGAGATCCTCAAATCCTAAAGAGGTTGAGGTGATCATGTATGTCTAGCCCATGTATGTGGTAGAATAAAAAAGGATTTTATTATTATTGTTGCAATGATACATTTGTTTCTCACACATTCTTAAATGGTAAAGGTGGTTCACCACCTAACTCATAACCTCAACATTTAAATATGTTACATTGGTTGCAACTTACATACTATCAATATAAAGTGACCATGAATTCCACCATACTAGATTCGACATGAGACTCATTTTGGATGAAGAATCAATTTTAACTATATGGCTTGGAAAAAACTCGCAAGTCAACCCAACAATGACTAGATGTATTAAAAATTACAAAAATATGGATTTTTGGAAGAAAAAAAAGTGCATTGGATTTACAATAGACATGAGAGATTACACCGAACTTAATGCAAACACAAATTATCAAAGTATATCATATGATTACGATCAATCAATCATCATGCATCAAGATTCAAAATCACCATGAACCATGGCATCAAAATTATTATTTATGAACCAAAATGAACAAAGGTCCTTGTCTCATGTTAAAAGTCTAGAGTTAAGAGTCAAATTTAAGATCATGTCACAATTTTAAAGCACTACACAAATGAAAATTTCTAGGCCAACTCAAACAATGCCCTTGTTATGTTGAATCTTGTTTAAGCATTGTTACCAACTTGATAAGAATTGTTACCTCAAAACAAGAACTCTAACTTTAAAAATTCATATTTTCATGTCAAAAACATCAAAATCAACATCTGAATTGAAAAGTGGCACTGTTAGTGGCACATTTTTTTCTTTTTTTGGAGTTAAAATTACAATCCTTTGCAACTATGCCATGTAATGTGGGTAACAAAAACCTTAAAGTAAACACATGAATTGAAAAGTTGTTCTAGCATTAGTCTCTTTTGTTTAGATGGGGGGAGGGTTAAAATTGCAACTTCTTTGAAACTATGGCCTTAACAACTGGTACCGTTACAACCAAAATCTTAAAATCATTTCCCAAGTCAAAAAGTGATGTTACAAGCAAGCATGTGTTTGCTTTTGGAGTTGAAAATATAACTTGTTTGAAACCATATCCTTAACAACAAGTACCATTACAACCAAAATATTAAAATCAACTCCTAAATCAAAAAAAATAAAAGATATATTAGCACCTTTTTTTTTCGCAAATTTAAAATTGAAACATATATCATGAATGCAGGTTGTGATACCCCAGGGATGCAAGTTTCGACACAGTTTTGATTGAATGTGCAAGAGCCAAGGTGATTTGAAAGAACTGAAGAAAATTTGTAGCTATGAAATTATTGATGGGTGTAAAGAACAACGAAGGGCATATGAAAGCCAATGCATTTTCCTTGATGACAAGGCATTTCTTATTTTCTATTTTATTTATTCAAGTTGTGGAGAAATTGTAATATGTGAAATAGTGGTGTTTTTATTTTAAACTGTTTGCTATTAGTCTCCAACTACTTCTATTGACTGGAAACATGCGCTTTCTCTCTGCATCATTTTTTTTACATTGCATTTTATATATGCATTATTATAACTGTAAACTATAAATATCAATAACTATGAAAGGGTCAATGCATTGTTTGATGGTATCGTCCCAAGACTGGTCCCACATGATTCTAAGGGGAGTGTAAGACTGATAAATCCTAAGTCTCCTAACATCCAAGTTAGTGGCGAAGAAACTCTGAATGAAAGCCTGATTACTTGTACAAATTTGAGGAGTAGTGTGTTGGACATGCAAAATTGTCTCTGTGGCCACATGGAACTGATTTGTTAGTTGATCTAGTGGTGTACACACTATATCTTGGATTAAAAACACCTCATGGGTCGCAAGGAGGTCCGTTGACCTCTTCAAGGGTAGGGGAGTGTTAAATGGAAACCTTAGATTTTACCAATCTAGACATTATTGAAATATCACAGATCTTTGTATGTCATTTGTTGCCCTAATTAGACAGGACAAATAAGAAGTATGAGGTGATCCTCTTGAAGGCCTTCATCTAATATAGGTCATGTGGACATTGAGATATATGCTCGAATACTTCCCTCATGAAGGGAGAAAGGCATCTCTAGTCGAGGTAATTGAAAAAAGTGGAAAGGGAGATCCTCAAATCCCAAAGAGGTTGAGGTGCTCATGTATGTCTAGCCCAAGTATGTGACAGAATAAAAAAGGATTTTATTATTAATGTTGCAATGATACATCTGTTTCTCACACATTCTTAAATTGTTAAGGTGGTTCACCACCTAACTCATAACCTCAACATTTAAATATGTTACATTGGTTGCAACTTACATACTATCAATATAAAGTGACCATGAATTCCACCATACTAGATTGGACATGAGACTCATTTTGGATGAAGAATCAATTTTAACTATATGGCTTGACAAAAAATCGCAATTCAACCCAACAATGACTAGATGTATTAAAAATTACAAAAAATGTGGATTTTGGGAAAAAAAAATGCATTGGATTTACAATAGACATGAGAGATTACACCGAACTTAATGCAAACACAAATTATCAAAGTATATCATATGATTATGATCAATCAATCATCATGCATCAAGATTCAAAATCAGCATGAACCATGGCATGAAATTATGATTTTTGAACCAAAATGAACAAAGGTCCTTGTCTCATGTTAAAAGTCTAGAGTTAAGAGTCAAATTTAAGATCATGTGACAATTTTAAATCACTACACAAATATAAATTTCTAGGCCAACCCAAATAATGCCCTTGTTATGTTGAATCTTGTTTAAGCATAGTTGCCAACTTGATAAGAATTGTTACCTCAAAACAAGAACTCTAGCTTTAAAAAATCATATTTTCATGTCAAAAACATCAAAATCAACATTTGAATTGAAAAGTGGCACTGTTTGTGGCACATTTTTTTCTTTTTTTGGAGTTAAAATTACAATCCTTTGCAACTATGCCCTGTAATGTGGGTAACAGAAACCTTAAAGTCAACCCATGAATTGAAGAGGTGTGCTGGCAGTAGTCTCTTTTTGTTAGATGGGGGGAGGGTTAAAATTACAACTTGTTTGAAACCATGGCCTTAACAACTGGTACTGTTACAACCAAAATATTAAAATCATTTCCCAAGTCAAAAAGTGGCGTTACAAGTAAGCATGTGTTTGCTTTTGGAGTTGAAAATATAACTTGTTTGAAACCATATCCTTAACAACAAGTACCATTACAACCAAAATATTAAAATCAACTCCTAAATCAAAAAAAATAAAAGATATATTAGCACCTTTTTGTTTTTTGCAAATTTAAAATTGAAACATGTATCATGTATGGAGGTTGTGATACCCCAGGGATGCAAGTTTTGACACAGTTTTGATTGAATGTGCAAGAACCAAGGTGATTTGGAAGAACTGAAGAAAATTTGTAGCTATGAAATTATTGATGGGTGTAAAGAACAGCGAAGAGCATATGAAATCCAGTGCATTTTCCTTGATGAAAAGGAATTTCTTATTTTCTATTTTATTTTTTCAAGTTGTGGAGAAATTGTAATATGTGAAATAGTGGCGTTTTTATTTTAAACTGTTTGCTATTAGTCTCCAACTACTTCTATTGACTGGAAACATGCGCTTTCTCTCTGCATCATTTTTGTTACATTGCATTTTATATATGCATTATTATAACCGTAAACTATAAATATCAATAACTATGAAAGGGTCAATGCATTGTTTGATGGTATCGTCCCAAGACTGGTCCCACATGATTCTAAGGGGAGTGCAAGAGTGATAAATCCTAAGTCTCTTAACATCCAAGTTAGTGGCGAAGAAACTCTGAATGAAACCCTGATTACTTGTACAAATTTGAGGAGTAGTGTGTTGGACATGCAAAATTGTCTCTGTGGCCACATGGAACTGATCTGTTAGTTGATCTAGTGGTGTACACACTATATCTTGTATGAAAAACACCTCATGGGTCGCAAGGAGGTTCGTTGACCTCTTCAGGGGTAGGGGAGTGTTAAATGGAAACCTTAGATTGTACCAATCTAGACATTATTGAAATATCACAGATCTTTGTATGCCATTTGTTTCCCTAATTAGACAGGACAAATAAGAAGTATGAGGTGATCCTCTTGAAGGACTTCATCTAATATAGGTCATGTGGGCATTGATATATATGCTCGAATACTTCCCTCATGAAGGGAAAAAGGCATCTCTAGTCGAGGTAGTGGAAAAAAGTGGAAAGGGAGATCCTCAAATCCCAAAGAGGTTGAGGTGCTCATGTATGTGACAGAATAAAAAAGGATTTTATTATTAATGCTGCAATGATACATCTGTTTCTCACACATTCTTAAATTGTTAAGGTGGTTCACCACCTAACTCACAACCTCAACATTTAAATATGTTACATTGGTTGCAACTTACATACTATCAATATAAAGTGACCATGAATTCCACCATACTAGATTGGACATGAGACTCATTTTGGATGAAGAATCAATTTTAACTATATGGCTTGACAAAAAATCGCAATTCAACCCAACCATGACTAGATGTATTAAAAATTACAAAAAATGTGGATTTTTGGAAAAAAAAAATGCATTGGATTTACAATAGACATGAGAGATTACACTGAACTTAATGCAAACACAAATTATCAAAGTATATCATATGATTATGATCAATCAATCATCATCAATCAAGCTTCAAAATCACCATGAACCATGGCAAGAAATTATAATTTTTTAACCAAAATGAACAAAGGTCCTTGTATCATGTTAAAAGTCTAGAGTTAAGAGTCAAATTCAAGATCATGTGACAATTTTAAATCACTACACAAATATAAATTTCTAGGCCAACCCAAATAATGCTCTTGTTATGTTGAATCTTGTTTAAGCATAGTTGCCAACTTGATAAGAATTGTTACCTCAAAACAAGAACTCCAGCTTTAAAAAATCATATTTTCATGTCAAAAACATCAAAATCAACATTTGAATTGAAAAGTGGCACTGTTTGTGGCACATTTTTTTCTTTTTTTGGAGTTAAAATTACAATCCTTTGCAACTATGCCCTGTAATGTGGGTAACAAAAACCTTAAAGTCAACCCATGAATTGAAAAGGTGTGCTAGCAGTAGTCTCTTTTTGTTAGATGGGGGGAGGGTTAAAATTACAACTTGTTTGAAACCATGGCCTTAACAACTGGTACTGTTACAACCAAAATCTTAAAATCATTTCCCAAGTCAAAAAGTGGCGTTACAAGTAAGCATGTGTTTGCTTTTGGAGTTGAAAATATAACTTGTTTGAAACCATATCCTTAACAACAAGTACCATTACAACCAAAATATTAAAATCAACTCCTAAATCAAAAAAAATAAAAGATATATTAGCACCTTTTTGTTGTTTGCAAATTTAAAATTGAAACATGTATCATGTATGGAGGTTGTGATACCCCAGGGATGCAAGTTTCGACACAGTTTTGATTGAATGTGCAAGAGCCAAGGTGATTTGGAAGAACTGAAGAAAATTTGTAGCTATGAAATTATTGATGGGTGTAAAGAACAACGAAGAGCATATGAAATCCAGTGCATTTTCCTTGATGACAAGGCATTTCTTATTTTCTATTTTATTTTTTCAAGTTGTGGAGAAATTGTAATATGTGAAATAGTGGCGTTTTTATTTTAAACTGTTTTCTATTAGTCTCCAACTACTATTGACTGGAAACATGCGCTTTCTCTCTGCATCATTTTTGTTACATTGCATTTTATATATGCATTATTATAACTGTAAACTATAAATATCAATAACTATGAAAGGGTCAATGCATTGTTTGATGGTATCGTCCCAAGACTGGTCCCACATGATTCTAAGGGGAGTGTAAGACTGATAAATCCTAAGTCTCCTAACATCCAAGTTAGTGGCGAAGAAACTCTGAATGAAACCCTGATTACTTGTACAAATTTGAGGAGTAGTTTGTTGGACATGCAAAATTGTCTCTGTGGCCACATGGAACTGATATGTTAGTTGATCTAGTGGTGTACACACTATATCTTGGATGAAAAACACCTCATGGGTCGCAAGGAGGTTCATTGACCTCTTCAGGGGTAGGGGAGTGTTAAATGGAAACCTTAGATTGTACCAATCTAGACATTATTGAAATATCACAGATCTGTGTATGCCATTTGTTTCCCTAATTAGACAAGACAAATAAGAAGTATGAGGTTATCCTCTTGAAGGCCTTCATCTAATATAGGTCATGTGGACATTGATATATATGCTTGAATACTTCCCTCATGAAGGGAGAAAGGCATCTCTAGTCGAGGTAGTGGAAAAAAGTGGAAAGGGAGATCCTCAAATCCCAAAGAGGTTGAGGTGCTCATGTATGTCTAGCCCATGTATGTGACAGAATACAAAAGGATTTTATTATTAATGTTGCAATGATACATCTGTTTCTCACACATTCTTAAATTGTTAAGGTGGTTCACCACCTAACTCATAACCTCAACATTTAAATATGTTACATTGGTTGCAACTTACATACTATCAATATAAAGTGACCATGAATTCCACCATACTAGATTGGACATGAGACTCATTTTGGATGAAGAATCAATTTTAACTATATGGCTTGACAAAAAATCGCAATTCAACCCAACAATGACTAGATGTATTAAAAATTACAAAAAATGTGGATTTTTGGAAAAAAAAAAAATGCATTGGATTTACAATAGACATGAGAGATTACACCAAACTTAATGCAAACACAAATTATCAAAGTATATCATATGATTATGATCAATCAATCATCATGCATCAAGATTCAAAATCACCATGAACCATGGCATGAAATTATGATTTCTGAACCAAAATGAACAAAGGTCCTTGTCTCATGTTAAAAGTCTAGAGTTAAGAGTCAAATTTAAGATCATGTGACAATTTTAAATTACTACACAAATATAAATTTCTAGGCCAACCCAAATAATGCCCTTGTTATGTTGAATCTTGTTTAAGCACAGTTGCCAACTTGATAAGAATTGTTACCTCAAAACAAGAACTCTAGCTATAAAAAATCATATTTTCATGTCAAAAACATCAAAATCAACATTTGAATTGAAAAGTGGCACTATTTGTGGCACATTTTTTTTTTTTTGGAGTTAAAATTACAATCCGTTGCAACTATGCCCTGTAATGTGGGTAACAAAAACCTTAAAGTCAACCCATGAATTGAAAAGGTGTGCTAGCAGTAGTCTCTTTTTGTTAGATGGGGGGAGGGTTAAAATTACAACTTGTTTGAAACCATGGCCTTAACAACTGGTACTGTTACAACCAAAATCTTAAAATCATTTCCCAAGTCAAAAAGTGGCGTTACAAGTAAGCATGTGTTTGCTTTTGGAGTTGAAAATATAACTTGTTTGAAACCATATCCTTAACAACAAGTACCATTACAACCAAAATATTAAAATCAACTACTAAATAAAATAAAATAAAAAAGATATATTAGCACCTTTTTGTTTTTTGCAAATTTAAAATTGCAACTTTTTTTAAATTATCATAAGAAAAATCAATATTATTGCAAATAAAATTACCCTAAACAACTAATAAATACAAAAATAAAAATATTAAAAAACTTAATATTTTTTCAAAACAATTAAAAAAATTCAATGTAAAAATAAAATAAAAATACATAACTAAATAAAAACTAATTTAATATTTAAAACTATTATACATAAAATTTGAATCTAAAAATAAATATTTAAAAGCAAGTTATATATATATATATATATATATATATTAAAAACTAAACAAATGTGATGATAGTTAATGTTCGAGATCAAAATTGGTCTATCAGACCTTAAGAAAAGTAAGAGATTACTTGGATTTCTTTAAATTGTTATTTCGATACTTGAAAAACATTAAGAGAAGCGTTCCAATACCAATAAAGTTTTCATGACTTAGATGTTAGGAAGGTCGGTATTGTGACAAATATTTGAAAATTAGGATCCAATTTGGGTATATGCAAGACATTATAGGAGAAAGTGATTTTCATCTTCAACCCTTCAGATGTCCCGAAGGTGACAAATTCTTTGAAAAATTACATATGATTTTTTAAAACTTTTGTTAATATATGTATTTTAATTTAAAAATCAAAATTGAAAATAAAAAACATATATTAACAAAAATTTTAAAAAATATGAACTGAATAGAGAGGTACTTTATGTGGGTGTGATTCTTGGAATCACACCCCACCATAAACCTCTCCATTAATTATGCATTTTATAACTTTTTAGCCATAAATCCTTTTAAAACTTCGTAAGTTGTATTTTTTTTTTTTAACTTTGTTGTTACATGTGTTTTACTATTTTATTTCTTTTGACTTTGTTATTTGTTTTTCACGTTAAAAAAATATTCATTTCGAGGATGGTACCTAATGTAAACCCTAGAATCTTTAGTGTACTAACTTGGTAAACAATGAATATCGAAGCCATTACAACAATATACTCATTATGTGCTCAACATGTCACATACAAGAATTGAACCTGAATGGGGAGGATAACAATCATTCCCCCCAACCATCCAAGCTAAACCCAATTGATCTCTTTTGACTTTGTTGTTACGTGTGTGTTTAAAGTGTAGTTCTTTATAAACTTTGTTTTTATACATGTTTTTAATATTTATTTTATAACTTTATTATATATATATATATATATATATATATATATATATATATATATATATATATATATATATATAAGTGGAGTGGATATGAGTAGAGCGGTTTTATTTGTAACCATATTGATTTTTTAATTCAGGTTTTAAAAAATGTTGCAATTTTAATCTCGATTTTCAATTTAAGCTTGATTTTAAAATTTTGGTTGCAATGGTACCTATTGTTAAGGATATGGTTTCAAACTAGTTATAGTTTTAACCTCCCATAAAACAAAAAGGTGCTACTTGTAGCACCTCTTTTTCATTTGAGGGTTGATTTTAAGATTTTGGTTGTATGACACCGATTTTTAAGGCCGTGGTTTCAAGCAAGTTGTAATTTTAGCTCCGAAAAAAGGTGTTATTGTTAGCAACACTTTTCAATTTGGGGCTTGATTTTAAATGTTTTTGTTTACAACATTCCAGGTCATGGTTGCAAAATGTTGTAATTTTAACCCTAAAAAAATAGTGCCTAATGAAATCACTTTTTAATATGGAAGTAAAGACAACCACTAAATGTGACCTCTAAAAAATGAAAACTTTGAAGTTTTCTCGTCAGGTTGATCATTGTTTTTAGTAATCATTTGACCAATATCATCACTAGAGTATGTTCCCTGAGCATTTTCTTGATTCATTTTTATTAAAGTTCATTTGATATGTTTTGATCTCACAATCCTAAAATGTTGAAATCAAGGAATATAAGAGAGAAAATATGCATTGTTATGTTTCGCCAACTATTGATATTTGAAATGTTGAAAAACTATTAAGTTTACTAAAAACTAGAAAATGCATAAATTTCTACTTTCTTTGTGTGAGGTCCTATGTGTCTTAAGTCCACCAAACATCTCTTATCCCATGACCAAACCTTGAAATGGGGTCTCACTTAACTTTTAATGTTAAAAATATAAGTTGATGTCGATATTTACCTTGTAAAGTTAACTATTTTTTAATAAAATTTTTCCTTTAATAAATGATATCTGCACGACATTTTGCACAAAATGAGTGGCTTGCAATCACTTGAAGAAAAGAAACCTAAAGTCTAGAATCTTCCACAAGGGCTACATCAAAATTGATAATATAACATGTCATATATGAAGCGTTGGATAACCTTAGGGCTAGAAACCAAGAGTGAATTAACATAGAGACTACCCATAGGGGATACATAAAAATTGGTAATAGTACATGCCCTATATAGAGTGTTAGATAACCTTAGGGATAGAAACAAAGAGAGAATAAACATATAAAATGGTCACCTGACACAACAAATATAAATATCAAGCAACAACAAAAGACCACTTCTGGAAGAAGAGTTTGGACATTAGGATTCTAGCCTCACCTATTCAATTTTGGTTCATTAGCAAGTGGGGTGGGGTTCCATCCATCATTTTGCCATCACATTGGGTGCTTCTCCATGGAAATTTCCTACTTTCGTTGGGGAAATTTCCAATTCTTAGGTCAAGGAGAAACATGTTATCTAAGGTTCTCTTTTCTTCGATGCTCATTGCACTCATTCACAAGTTAACTAATAGTAGAAGGATAGAACCAAATTTGGTGTTTGACCCTTTCTTCCTCATTAGAAAGGGACATTTTGGGTTGAGTACCTCCTAGATACTTCAAGTTTTGGTTGAGAGATAGGTTGTCCATAAACATGGACCTAGGAAATATAGTTTTCATTGACCTGATATAAGGCTTCCAAATAGATTATAGGTGGGATAACCAAGTGCATTGTTAAGAAGAAGAAACCCTTTAGAGTTAATTCAATCGCACATTTTTTACTCATTTGGAACTCAAGGAGTTATACCCCTCAATGGACCAATATTTCTTAAACCCCTTAGAACAATTCCACTTCTACTCCTTTCACCATATAGATGGTGAAGGCAAACCCAACTTTAGGAAAATCTCATTTTTAATTAATTCCTTGACATTCTTGATAGCAAGTATATCTATGGGAGAACATGTGGTAGGTTTTGAAATGTGTAATGACATGTATCTTTACATCTTTTTAAGGTAATACAAACTTTTTTATTTACAAAAAAAAAGTATATCTATGGGAGTCCTGCGGATTATCTTAATTGGTTGGTGCCATTGGTAGCCATTGTTGAAGGTTTTTTATGCCTCTTGACACTTAATAGATCTAGGGTTATGATGGATCCATGTTATTGGTAAGAATGTTTGTGGTAGATAGCCTCTATGGGATCAAGGAATGTGACCATTCCATGGTTGCAATAGTGAGTGTCCTTGCAACGTAACATGGATTGCTCTTAGTCCCACTATACATATTTGTGGAATTCTTCTATATAAATGGCCATGCCTCTTTTCTTATTTTATTTTCTTAAAAAATACCACACACACTATAACACAATAGACAACGTGGAAATAGTCATGTATATGATATAGATGACTTAATTTAAAATGTTTTTATTTATTTGGGGCCTTCACTAGTTGAGGGCATTATTTTAGGGGTATGTTTAGAATATTAACTAATATAAAAACCTCCAAAACAACAATTAACTACCGTAAGGGAAATAAATTTCCAAGTAGCAATGGCCAATGACACAATGGAGCGTATAGGGGTGGTAAAAGCAATGTTGCAACTATTAGTACTGACATTACACTGTCTAGAGTCATGAACTTAGGATATTAAAGAAAAAGGGGAGTACATTGACAAAAATTTACAAACATTGACAGGCATAAAGTTGGACCTAAAAAACATCGAAAACTCGATGGCTTGAAAAGCTTTGAGAAAATGGAACAATCGAGAGAAATGAGATATTTTTGCAACATCAGTTTAGAGGTTGAAATAACACTTGGGTAGTTATGAACTAAGTCATGAGTTTTGTGTTGTAGATTTAGCAAGATATGATGTGGTCATGGGTGCATAATGGTTGAAGACTTTGACAATTAGAAAATAACTACTTGGGATAATTTTGAGACCACTATTTGCTTGGAGGTTTCTAGAAGTTGCTTTAGAACATTATCTAATTTAAAGACCTCCCAAACAACAATGAACTACCCTAAGGGAAAAATATTTCCAAGCAATAATTTCCAATGACACAATGGAGTGTATAGGGGTAGTAAGAGAAATGTTGCAAGTATTTGTATTGACACTACATTCTCTAGGGCCATGAACTTGAGATATTGAAAAAAATGGGGAAAATATCGACAAAAGTTGACAAATATGAGAAAGCATAAAGTTGGACCTAAAAAATTCCATACACTTGGTGACTTGAAAGACTCAAAAAATAATAGAACAATCAAGAGAAATTAGAGATTTTAGCAATAGTGCTTTAGAGATCTAAATTACACTTGGGTAGTTATGAAGTAGGTCTTGAGTTTTATGTTGTAGATTTACTAGGATATTATGTGGTCATGGGTGTGCAATGGTTGAAAAAATTAGGAGAATTTCATATGAGTTGGACTAGTTGTACATGAAATAAGAATTAGAGGGCTACAACCCAAGTGCAAACAAGCTCATTTCCACAAACAAAAGAATAGAACAAATTTCTAAGGGTGAACTATGTTTCATGCCCGAATGTAATTCTATGAAGGGCTTGAATGTCAAGCTAAAGATGCAAAATCAAACAATAAAATGTGAAGCTCAATAATTTATTGATGAATTTTTAGATGTCTTCAAGGATCGACCTCATGGGATTCCATATAAGAGGAGACAAGAACACATAATTATACTAGATTTGGGGTCCAAACCATTTATCACTGTACCTCCCTAAAGTATCCATAGTTATCTAAGTATGAGATAGAAACAATGGTTCGAGAATTATTGGATATGGGTCATATAGTGCCAAGTAGATATGCCAACAAGGAAGAAGGATGACTGCTTCCATTTGTGCATTGATTATAGGGAATTAAACAATAGGACCTTAAAAATAGAATCCCCATCCCATGTATAAATAAACTATTGACAAAACTCATTGTGACAACAATATTTACAAAGATTAATTTTATATTTGGATATCACAAGATAAGTTTGAGATAATGTAACCAATTTAAGACAACCTTTAGAACTCATCATGGCCAATATGAGTCCCTAGTCAAGTGATTCTCTATGGGCTATCCAATGGACTGACTAAATTCCAAGGTACGATGAAGTGAATCTTCAATCCATTTGTGATAAATGTTAATTTTGTTTTTCATGATATTATCATTTATATCAAGAATATGGTGGAGCGTTTGCACCATTTTCTTGAACTAGCCTACTCGTATCATACTGAGGTGAACACACCTAGATTTAGCATTAAGGGGGGACCATTAGTATTTGGTTTCCCTTGGATGAGTATCATCTAGTGGGAGGTATCAATTTTGACAAAGTTACCTAGGGTTTTCAAATGACCCCAATTGTTGTTGCGTGCACAAGTGTGGGTCCACAAGCACAAGAAAAAGCACTAGTATTATGTCACTTGCTAAGTTGGTGAGACTTGAACCTTGGTGGGGGATATATTAACAACCCACTTTCACCAACTTGACCAGCCATCCTTGACACATTTGCATCATTTGAATATTATTTCAGAACTTATAGGATTTAACTCTCTATTTGCAAAAGAACAAAAGTGTAAGCTTACAAGAGTGAACTTGTGTACCTCAGACACATCATACATGGGAGTAATTATAATTGACCTAGATAAGATTAAGGCCTTTATTGATTGGCCACTCCAAATAATGTAAAATGATTAAGATAATTTAATGGGCTATGAAACTTCCACTCAAAACATATTAAGGGATTTAGAGGCCTCATGGCACCTCTCACTAATCCCACATTTGATTAGTTCAAATAGACACAAGTAATAGAGATTTCCTTTCGACATATGAAGAGGTAATGAATTCTAGCGTTGTACTTGCACTCCCAAATTTCTCACGGCCCTTTATAGTTGAGTGTGATGCTTCTAGCAGTGACATATGTGTAAATTCCTATCCATTCACAACTTAATTACAAGCGAAAACATAAAAATAAAAAATTCTTTTGATTTGATTAACTAACCAAGTTGTGCATTATCCGTACAACAATTTCATAAGCAGTACAATTGAGTACAATGATGACACTAGGTAGACGATCTATTCTTAATAAACATCACTATTTTCTTAATCATCTTCCCTTCACAACAAGTTCAAGACACACTTATCAATAGCAAGTTAATGGATTTAACAAGTAAATCTCACAATCATTTGATCACACGAAATAAATGAAGACATATAATGTTTAGAATACAAGCAATTAACGCAAAAAATTTTGTTTAAAATAATGAATTACTTTGTCAATTAAGTAATTAGTTGGAGCAAATAAGCTTGGAATATAGCAAGATATCACTTACATAGCATCAATTTCTAAATCACCTTCTTAGTGTAGATATTTTTTCAATAAATCTTGTAAGAGTAGGATTATAATAACTATTAATTATGATTGTCTGAACCCTACCAATTACACTTTAACAATGTAGATAATTAATTATAAGGTTTCAATTAAATTTCATTAAAAACCATTCGACATATAATCATTATTATAATTCATTTTTTTTTTTTGAGTAAAAAAGGTGGAACCTGCTATATTAAGTTATCGTAGAAACCTTGACAAAATGTATAGAGATATAAGTCTGAGCCACCAAAAAATGTTGCCGTTAACCGGAAACCATCATGGTTTGGAGAATATGTAACAGTAGCATGATAAAACAAAGAAACAAAATAGCATCTGTCCTGCCCGGAGGAAACCAGGACAGATGGCTATAGTCCAAGTGAACATGTAACAGTAGCATGATAAAACAAAGAAACAGTATAGAATAAAAGACCTAGATACCCGGTGACCCATTGCCCTTGCTTGTCTGCCACATGGACCCAGCTGGGATGGCGAAAGCCTGCGCACAGAGAGGGCACTTCCGCTTTGCTGGAGCATCGGAGTACGCATCAAGGAGCAGGTCCAGACGCTGGCCCATGAGAAGGGCTCTTTGCTCCAGGTCTGCCATGTGGCCTCGGAGTTCGAACACCAGAGCCAGATGCTCTGCACGGAGGGAGGTATCATGCAAGTTGTTACCCACGTCGTCGAGGATTACATCCCTCAATTCCACGGTCGCTCCATCTCCCATCTCGGTCGCTCCATCTCCGGCTTCAAGCTCTATCAACTCTGCACCAGCCGCTTCCTCCTTCCTCACTGAGCTATTCTCGTCCGCATTCTCTTCGACTCTGGCTTTGTCCCGTGTTTCTGCCTCGAACGTTGCCTGCATAGCATGGTTGGTGGGGTTGTAGTCACCCAGCCACGGAATTTCCTCGACAATGCACCCAGAGATGTCATCTGCCAGATCAATTTTAGGACTACTACCATCCTGGTAATTCGCCTCCATGGCTTGGGGTTCCGGGGTGGTTGCCAAATCCTCCATAAACGGAATTTCTTCCACACAGCAGGTGGGAAATGCATCCTCCGACCTATTTCCCGACTTAATTGCCGTGGAGTCACTGTTGCATCCGGCCCCGGTCTCCGCGATGATGGCATGCATAGCCAATTGGTCCGCTCGAGCCTTCTTACGAAGAATGGAGGTCGCCAGCGACAGAGTGCGCTCCAGCTTCTCCTTCCTTTGCCGCTGCGCCTTGTGGGTGTACCAGGCCAAGCCACGACGAGGCCTGCCCCTTTTCCTGGTCATAATTTCCAAGGAATGAAAAACAATACACAATACAGTGAAGATGCAGCGAGATGAGAGTAAGCTTGGACGAAGGAAACAGAGCTACACCCGAGCTGCACCAGAGCTGCACCAGAACAACACCAGAGAAGGAAACAGAGCTACACCAGAGCTGCACCAGAGCTGAAGCGGGAGCATACCAACTCTGTCCAGGCGCTCGCAAAAACAAATTGCCAAAGGCCGGATTCACCTGGCTATCCATAAATCCTGTCATGCTGAGTGCGCTGTGAGCGAGAGTGTTCACGCGAGGGAGGTGTCCCTCCACCGTATATCTGCTGTTATGGCCGTCTACCATCGTAAATGCAATGCGGGTGGGTGGCGGCCATCAACATTTATGCTATGGCTTAGTGCTAAGCCAGGTGTCGAGGAGCTGTCGCGTGGCACCCCATCCGGGACCATTATTATAATTCATTAATGTCATGACAGTCATGCAAATTCTAGAAACAACAACAGTCTTAAGCCAACTCTTATTTAATAGTGAATTCAATACTAATTTCATTAATGACAAATCATTAATGCTTATTCTCATTAAATCCAAAATAAAACATTATGCTAATGACAATATGTACTTTTAAGAATTATTTAAGTATTGACATAATCATTTAAAATACATCATTAAAATTAACTAAAATAATACTTTAACGTAATCGATCTCCTTCATTTTAAATTAACTTCATAAATGATTATAATATGGAAATCCTTATATCTAAAAGTAGAGTAATAATCATTGCACTCTTATACATGATGGTAGAGTAATATAATCAGTCATTCAGTAAATTTCATATTGGTGCTTTTAAGCATAAATCTTAAATCAATTAAAAAGCTTCCCAAATAAGATTTTCCCACCGATTTCCACTTGTCTTAACTTCTTGGCTACATCAAACCGTGTATGCGATGGAAATGTAATCTTAGTATTTAAGTGACAATTTTTTACAAAAGCAAGCTGCATACTTTACAGGTCATTATTGGATTATCCAAAACTCACCATCAATTATTGACAAGGAGGAAAATTGGCGACTTCCAACAATGACATGGAGGAGGTAGCACCTTAAGCACGACAATAGGAGGATAACCGAGATATTTAACCATCACTCGTCCAGTTCTACTATCCATTCTGTAGCTAACTGTCACAAGTTTAGTTCTAGATCCCACTCTTGAGCTCACTGTTGACTCTAAATAATAATAATAATCATAAGGTGTTTTATTAATTAAAGGAAGATCATTATAGATCTATATTCATTATTAGGTGAAATAAATATTTTGTACACGTCGACAGCTCGACTGAGGATTTAACACGTAATACTTACACTGCAAAATTTATTTATCTCCTAAACGAATCCCTCGAATAAACCTCCAGTACAAAAGAGACCAAAGTCTCATCATTAACATACATAGAAGCAAGTAGCGAATAAGTAATATAATATTTTTGTACAACAACCGACTCTTACTTAGGAAATCATTACATGATCAATTTCCTTATCAACCACATAAATCCAAAGGTTCTGTTGATGTCTTCACTTCTCCTTCTTCGCCAAATACCAATAAATTAACAGGTGTCAACAACACCCAACTAACTGTAAGATAAATTTAATCTCCCAGAGGAAACAATCTATCTTAGAACTGCAATAGCAATGCCTGCCAGAATATTTATTTTCTATAAGGAAATTGATAAGCATGAGCATTCCTTGAAACGTATTTTTTCCTATTCACTACGATCAGTCAAAACAACCTACCACCGAAATTCAGGGAGAACCTACACAGCACATTTCGCCTAGGAAGAATGAATGATGTAAAAAATTTCTAAACAACAAAATGGTCACAAGTTGAAGCTTTAATATATATTGTTTGCTGCAGAGTACATTCTTGTATTTTCTAAGGTTTTCAAAGTTTGAATTTCACTGATTTGTATCAATTATTCAAAATCATTCAAAACTAACCCCATGTAACCCCATGTATGGCCCATAAGTTCATGGATATCTCCAAGTTCATTATGGAATTTAAAAGAAACAACATTAAATTTTACCATTAAGTTGTTGGATCATGTTGTCATTAATGCCAAAGGAACAATGTCTTGTCATAGTATATTGATGTAGTGATTGATGGAAAATGTATTGACCTTGATTGATGGATCATTTATTGACCTTGATGTCAATGGATTGATGTCAAGAGGAGTCATAGTTGTATGCATAGATGAATATGGATCAATGAGTTGTAGTTGGATTGATGTAAAGATGACTCATTATTGTCTTGCCATGGTTGTACAAATGGATGAACTCCAAAGTGGTCCCCTTCTGGTGAATGCTCTCATGGGAAGATGCTTTGCGGTGAACTCCAAAGGTCATGGTTGTACAAATGGATGAACTCCAAAGTTGTCCCCTTATGGTGAAATCCCTCATGGTAAGACGCTTTATGGCGAACTGCAAAGTAGTCCGCTTATGGTGAAATCCCTCACGGGAAGACATTTTGCAATTGAGTTATCCTAGTAGTATGGTTAGAGAACCCATGATTAATTGTGGAATAATGAGATGACTATCAATGAATTTGTCAGTGAAACTATCCTATATGGATAGTGCTTGTCAAGACATTTTTGTTGGTATGTGGAACGCCACATAACTCCTCATGGTTTGAGAGTTATGGCCTTACGAAGTTGGAGGACCCTCATATGTTGGCTTGAAGCCCCAAAAGGTCAAATAAGTCAAAGTGCTTGCAAATAAGAGATTATTTAAATAATAAAGTGAAGTGACAAAATCAAAGAGG
>JZKD02S2142444.1:391245-410221 GCA_000966675.3 Picea glauca
TTAGTTGTAGCCATTTAATTTTGAATGAATATGACAGAGGAAATTTAATCCAAATGCATAGTATTGTTACTGGTTGCAATTCTTTGTTATTGTGTTTTCATAAATGAATGAATCTCGTTATGAATGGATGAAACTGTGAATGTTAGTATAAGTTTCAATTTTTTATATTTTGTTGAGTCGGTACAAGGTGTGCACACCGAACACAAGGAGTGCGATGGAGAAATCTGTTTCAATTCCGAAGCTCAGAAGAGATAGCACGAAACTTTCCCTTTGCAAGGAGTGAAAAGAGACTGTTGCAAGTCGTGCACAGTCACCCACAAGAACCAAGTATTACGTAAGAATCTGCTGCAAGGAGTGCACAGATCTAGAATTCGGCTAAGCGTCGAAGGGACTCTGTAAGATTCAAAGGAGAAGAAGGCGAGAAAGCTCAGAAGGGATAACGCCTTCTAGAATCACAAATGAGGTCTAATAAATAGACTTGTGGGAGGAGAAAAAGTTGAATCCTTTGAATACCTAGAAATATTCTAAGTCAGAAGAATTCATAAACTCAAGAGGAGGAGTGACAGTGACCGTTGGATTGGGAATGGTGAAGGATCTGGACCTTTGATTTAAGGCAAGCATAGAGTCAGAATTGGGATTCGAGAGTGCGTAGGGAACTGTTCTCCCAAAATCTAGAAATGCAAACTCATGAGTTGCAAAGAAGGGATCAAAACTGTCAGATCACAGAGAGCATGGACCGTTGATCTGGGGTGAGTGGAATTCGTGAAGTCAGAATTTGGAAGGAATAAGGGTGTTTCTCTCCAAAATCATGAAGCGCCTAAGAGATTGACCCCATGATGTAGGAGCATCTCTCCACGCCATTAATGCACCAACCAACAACACATTCAAAGCGTGCATTCAAGGAGGAGAGGTGACAGTCCTCTCACATTTCAAAATTTGAAAATGTATTAAATGTTTGTAAGGCTAGTAGAGTCGAAGCCACGCCTTTGAGCATGTTGTAGTTGGTGTCGCTTTAATGGCTAATAGG
The DNA here is from genome assembly GCA_000966675.3 of Picea glauca. Taxonomy (NCBI): domain Eukaryota; kingdom Viridiplantae; phylum Streptophyta; class Pinopsida; order Pinales; family Pinaceae; genus Picea; species Picea glauca. Next base: position 392,273 of record JZKD02S2142444.1, read on the forward strand.
TAGAAGGGGATCTAACTCCAATTCATATTAGATGGCCCATTCAATGTAATTCATTGTAATTTATTAGAGTTGATGAGTTGGAGGGATGAGCTCGAAGAGCCCCCTCTTGTAAAATATCTTAACATCTTATTTTGTAAAGAGATTTCTTAGAAAGGCATATAGGCTAGGAAGGGAGCTAAGACTCTGTAGCAGTCTAATCTTTGTACACATTGTAATCAAATATTTATGTTAATGAGAAAAATAGCAGTTTTTCCTACAAGAGACTCTTTGTGTGTTTCCATGTGTTTGAATGAATGCTATGTGTGTGTACATTTATATGTTGTAGATGTGTGTTAGATTCCATCTACAGGGATAGATATATTTTCTCATCTATTCTGTGAGTTTCTTTGATTTTCAAGTCTAGATTCTTTGCGACTTCATGAAAGAGATTGCATGACAGAATACTGAGATTTTTGTAAGCCACTGTAAGAGTGCAGTTCTGAGTTCTACGGAATTCGGATAGAGACGTTCTAGGAGGGTGTGCCAGAGGGATCATAGGCTCAAGGGAGAAGCCTCAAAGTTGTTAAACACATTGGAGGTGAGACTATGCAGAGGAGGGCACAAAGAGAAGATAGAATCAATGAAGGTTCTGTAAAACTCTGGTAGGAGGGAATCGAGTGAGTGCATAGAGTGCATGAGAGGAATTCTATTTTGAGTTATGAGATAAGGGAAGTGTCACAGGGAAGACACTCGTAGAGTTGCTGAATACTCTGTTGGCTCAGCAAGGTGTGCTTGAGTAGGAACATTCTAGGAGGACACTTTCATCTCTTCGAGGGATAGAAGAGACAAAGACCTATAGAGGTTTGAGCAGTTAAAGCACAAGGAGCGTGCGTAGAAGAAAACTGTTCAAGTTTGAAAAGCTCAGGAGGTCGAGTGCATAAGTGTTCCATGAGGAGTACTAGAAATCTTCTAAGGAGGACGTAGAAGGGTCGAGTCACTTAGAGACTGAGCAGTTGAAAATCTTGAGAGAGATAGTGTTCATAGAACGCAGATGAGACCCAAATTCACAGGGCTCATAGGAGAAGAATCAAAGGTCAAAGTCTTTGATACTTAGAAAATATTCCAAGCCAGGAAGAAATTGCAAGCCTAGGAGGAAGAGCACAGCATTCGTAGATCAGCTGCGGAGGAGAAAATCTGGATCATCAAATCTACATTTAGATAGCAGGAGGAAAGCACGCAGGAGATCATATATGAACCGTCAGATTTGAGCGCAAAGGATCGACAACCGCTGGATCCAAAAGAAGGAACATGAGGTTTAACTCTTGTGTAAGAAGGAGGAAGGACTCGTTAAAGTCCCGACATCATTGGGACCATCCATCGAAAAGGACACATGGAAAGCGCTCAACATTCCGCTGAATCGCTATGGAATAAAGTCAACATAGGGAGTTCTAAGAACTCACAGCAGGTGAATTTATGACATGATCGCAACCATTGGTTAGAGGAGGATATAGGTCATCAGATCTAGAGCTATCGACAATCAGGTATCGAGAGGATAGAGGACAGAATTCCTTGACTTCCACATCGTCGATATGTGAAACGTGACGTGCCCAAAGGATTGGACCTAGGTCACAGGACAAGGTCACATGGAGAAAATATAAGGGAGTATCTAGAGCCCGTTAAGCCCTATTCCAGGTTTCGGGACTTGAAGGAGTCAAGGGGACTCAACATTAGGATTCGCGAAGTCGCGAAATCTGACACTCCCTTTTGTGGGTTAAGCGTGTGGTCGCGCCAGTGGTCACATGGGTGAGAGTTAAAGGAAAATCTAGCGGTCACGCTAGACTCTAAATTGGGGTTTCAGAAATCAGGATTTGAAGAACAAGGGGTCGATTTCTTCAAATCGTCGATACCCGAAACGTAGCACACTTTGAGCTTAGCCAGTGGTCACAGGTGGTGGTCACGCGGAGAAGGGATACGTGAGGAGTTGAGTGCTCGTTAATCCCCTTTCGAGATTCAAGAGTTGGAGAGTCTGGGTTGGCTCGAACATTAGAGTTTAGAAATCGCGACGAGTGCCTATTGGATAAGGCTTGTGGTCACAGTTGTTGATCACGTGGGGGTGAATCTCGAGCTTGGTGCCCAAACGCACAACCGGGTTTCAATAGTAGGACATGTGGATTCATTTAATAGAGGTTCTAGCAGGGACCAAAGAACCATTTCGGCTCAGGAAAGAGAACGATCCAGAGACCGGGAGGTCGCAAAACCCCAAAGGGGAGGGGGGCTGCATTAGGTGGTATCAAAGCAGAAATTTTTGTCTATAGATTTCAGGTGAAACAGAGAGAGTAGATAAATAAAATACTCTGATACACATCAAAGTGGTATCAGAGCAGGATTTCGTCTGTATATTTCAAGCAAAAATGATTGAAGGAGGAAGTATGATATCATTAGGTGGTATCATAAAATGATAGATTCATCTATGTGGTGATCTTTGCAAGGTGATGCACAACAGTCAATAGACAGTCAGGTGGATTGTAGGAAATTCTGAAAATTCTCTCGGTTACATAGTAAACAACAGACTTGCTAAGAGGGCAGGTAGAAGGAAGAATATGACTACTAAAAGCCATGGACATGGTCGAAAAGAAGACCGCCAGCCAAAAGGAAAAGCTGAGATGGACAAATAAATATCTAAGGTGAGAGCATGAATGGAACAACTTGCATTGAAAATGCAGCAGGATGCAAAGAAACATTGGATGTATGAGTGGGCCATAAAGAAGAAGGTGAAGTGGCCAGTCAAAGAATTGCTAACCAGAAGACAACAAAGGTTGTTGAAAATGTGGTTGAAGTATGTTGAAAGCCTCAGAGACATAGAAGAGGTGGTTCACATCTGTGAGCCAGAAGCTGGGAGAAATCTCAGTGATGATGAGGGGAAGAGATCATTGGGTGATCTCAGAAACTGCCAAGTGGGCAGTGAGGAACTTTCAATTTGCTAGGTGGGCAATGAGGAGAGGTCAGTGGTTGATCCCAAAGACTGCCAGGTGGGCATTAATGAAAGCTCAAGTTACCAGGTGGGCAATGATATGAGATCATTGGAGGATCTCATAGACTGTCAGGAGGGCAAAGAAGAAATCCCTTATTGCTAGATGGGCAAGGGAGAGAAGATGAGACCATGTGAGAGTCTCATGAACTCAGAGGTGAGTTCGGATCAACAAGGAGAGATGATGGAGAAGGATCAGGGATGCATTCTAATCATCAAGGGAATTGAGGTATTCCTACCAAGCATACTAGGGGAGGCCAAATCCTATGTTACAGATGCAACAACAGCAGAAGGACAGCCAATTGTGATTGTCAAAGAGAAAGAAGAAATGGAGAAGACATTGAAATCTTCCCCAGCAGAAGAGGAGCACGCAGATGAGTTATTAACTCTGTGGTATATGGAATTGAGGATGTTGGAGGATTGGTTAGACCATATAGAACCAACACTCGGCTGCAAGGAGACAGTCATGATTTCAGGAGAGGAGCATTCAGTGGAATTACTTAGAATTTTAGGCCGAGAGGCTGAACAAATGGAGACTACAGTGCCAAGGTCTGCAGAATAAGGAAAGGACAAACTCCAGTCTAGAGAGCAACTGGAGGGAGATGGAATTGAACCAAAACAAGCAGAAGAGGAAGCTAAGCAGCAGCTCAGTGAGAAAACTGGAGAGCTGAACTTTGCAACATGATGGCAAGCTAAGGCCACAACAGATGAAGAAAATAGCATGGGGGATCTAGTTGATCTACCCACCAATGAGAAAGAAGTGTAGCCAAGCAGACTACAAAGGTAGATATAGCCACGAGAGAAGTTGAATGGAAGAGAACCTGCCATCATGACAGGGAAGATGTAGCAGCGAAGCGGTGGAGAGGATGGGCAGATCTAGAGAACTGTTTGGGATCCTAGTAGATTTCGACAGCCGTGTTGGGAATCTCATGAGCAGGAGATCATGGATTTTTTGCAGCTTTGGAGTATGATGTAGGAGCATCTCTCCATGCCAGCAATGTGCCAACAAAAAACACATTCAAAGCGTGCATTCAAGGAGGAGAGGTGCCAATCCTCTCACATTTCAAAATTTGAAAATGTATTAAATGTTTGTAAGGCTGGTAGAGTCGAAGCCATGTCTTCGAGCATGTTGTAGTTGATGTCACTTTAATGGTTGACCGGTAGAAGGGGATCTAACTCCAATTCAGATTATATGGCCCATTTAATGTAATTCATTGTAATTTATGAGAGTTGGTGAGTTGGAGGGAAGAGCTCGAAGAGCCCCCTCTTGTAAAAGATCTTAGCATCTTATTTTGTAAAGAGAGTTCTTAGAAAGGCATATAGGCTAGGAAGGGAGCCGGGACTCTATAACAGTCTGAGATTTGTACACATTGTAATCAAATATTTATGTTAATGAGAAAAAGAGCAGTTTTTCCTGCATGAGAGTCTTTGTGTGTTTCCATGTGTTTGAATGAATGCTATGTGTGTGTTCATTTATATGTTGTAGATGTGTGTTAGATTCCATCTGCAAGGATAGATAGATTTTCTCATCTATTATGTGAGTTTCTTTGATTTTCAAGTCTGGGTTCTTTGCAGCTTCATGCAAGAGGTTGCATGACAGAATACTAAGGGTTTTGTAAGCCAGTGCAAGAGTGCACTTCTGAGTTCTACAGAATTCAGATAGAGACATTTCATGAGGGTGTGCCAGAGGAATCATAGGCTCAAGGGAGAAGCCTCAAGGTGGTTGAACACCTTGGAGGTGAGACTGTGCAAAGGAGGGCACAGAGAGAAGACAAAATCACTGAAGGTTCTGTAAAAATCTACCAGGAGGGCATCGAGCGAGTGCATAGAGTGCACGTGAGGAACTCTATTTTGAGTTCTTAGATAAGGGAAGTGTCGCAGGGAAGACACTCGCAGAGTTGTTGAATACTCTGTTGGCTCAGCAAGGTGTTCTTGAGTAGGAACGTGCCAGGAGGACACTTTCATCTCTTTGAGGGATAGAAGAGACAAATACCTATAGAGGTCCAAGCAGTTAAAGCACAAGGAGTGTGCGTAGAAGTGAATTGTTCAAATTTGAAAAGCTCAGGAGGTCGAGCACAGAAGTGTTCCACAAGGAGAACCAGAAATATTCTAGGGAGGACGCAGAAGGGCCAAGTCACTTAGATACTGAGCAGTTGAAAATATTAGGAGAGATAGTGTTCTCAGAACGCAGACGAGACCTAAAGTCATAGGGCTCATAGGATAAGAATCGAAGGTCAAAGTCTTCGATACTTAGAAAATCTTCCAAGCCAGGAAGAAATCGCAAGCCCAGGAGGAAGAGCACAACATCCGTAGATCATCTATGGAGGAGAAAATTTGGATCGTCAAATCTATGTCCAGACAACAAGATGAAAGCGCGCAGGATATCAGATCTGAACCGTTAGATTTGAGCATAGAGGATCGATAGCCGCTGGATCCAGAAGAAGGCGCATGAGTTTTAACTCTTGTGTAAGTAGGGGGACGGACTCGTTAAAGTCCCAACATCATCAGGACCATCCATCAGAAAGGACGCGTGGCGAGCGCTCGGTGTTTCACTAACTCACTATGGAATAAATTCAACTGAGGGAGTTCTAAGAACTCACGACAGGTGAATTTGCGACGTGATCACAACCGTTGGTTAGAGGAGGATCTAGAGATATCGGCAATCAGGTATCGAGAGGAGAGTGGAAAAAATTCCTTGACTTCCACATCGTCGATATGTGAAACATGACATGCCTAAAGGATTGGACCTAGGTCATAGGAAAGGGTCACATGGAGAAAATATAAGGGAGGATCTAGAGCCCGTTAAGCCCTATTTCAAGTTTCGGGACTTGAAGGAGTCAGGGAACTCACCATTAGGATTCACGAAGTCGTGAAATCTGACACGCCCTTTTGTGGGTTAAGTGTGTGGTCGCACCAGTGGTCACATGGGCGAAAGTTAAAGGAAAAGATAGCGGTCAAACTAGGCTATAAATCGAGGTTTTGAAACTCGATATTTGAAGAACAAGGGGTCAATTTATTCAAATCTTTGATACCCGAAACACAACGCACCTTTGAGCTTAACCGGTGGTCACATGTGGTGGTCACGCGGAGAAGGGATACACAAGGAGCTGAGGGCTCATTAAGCCCCTTTCGGGATTCGAGAGTTGGAGAGTCTGGGTTGGCTCAAACGTTGGAGTTCTAAAATCATGATGATTGCCTATTGGATAAGGCCTGTGGTCACAGCCGGTGATCACGTGGGGGTGAAGCTCGTGCTTGGTGCCCAAACGCACAGGCGAGTTTCAATAATAGGACCTGTGGATTTGTGTAATAGAGGTTCTAGCAGGGACCAAAGAGCCATTTTAGCTAAGGAAAGAGAATGATCTAGAGACGGGGAGGTCGCAGAACCCCGAAGGAGAGGAGGGTTGCATTACCCCAGGTCATAGTCGAAGATCGTGTGGAGAGTAGAGCCTAGAAGGAGGATCTAGTGTCGTTGAAGAGTTTGCGAACTCGGAAGTTGGGAAGAGGGAGTAAGCTGCTCGTGGAAGTCTCGAAGTGTGAGATCACAAAGGGAGTTGGTCCAGGTCATAGCCCAGGGTCACGTGGAAGAAAGGAACTCTTGAGAAGAGGGGATAACACCCAAAACATTGGGAATTTCACAGGTACCAATAAACCTACACCAATAAGAAAAGGTGGACCTGTGTAGTAAATTTAGGTCTAATAACAGTTCGAAGAGTCAATCTGACTCATCAGTTGAAATATCCAGTGACCAGGAGGTCGGAAAACCCTGCTGAGGTAGGGGCACTGCATCAAGTGGTATAAGAGTAGAAGTTTTCTTGCAGACAACAAGCAAAGGAGAGGAGGCAAAAGAACTCGAGTTGTACTCTGTGTGGGAGAGACAGTCATCACAATGCCACCAAGGAGGCGTGTGGAGCCACCTTTAGTCATTAGGGTTGTAGAGAGAGAAATGTGAGATATCCGTGCAAGATTAGAGGCAATAGAAGTAGTGCAAAGAAGCGCACCTGATGGTGGAGACATCAGAGATGCAGAGAGTGAAGAAGTAGAATTTGAAGAAGCTGCAGAAGAGAATGTTACCAAAGAATGCTTGCTGAGAGTAGTTGTCAGATTGGGAGCTAGAGCCAAGATAGAGGTCCCAATGTACGAAAGTAATTTGGATGCTAAAGAGCTGCTGGATTGGATACGATCCATGCACAAATATTTCTACTATGAGGATGTCGATGAGGAAAAAAGGGTGAGACATGTTGTCACTAGTCTCACAGGACATGCAACACTATGGTGGGATGAAATATAGGTTGAGAGGAGAAGCAAAGGCAAACATAAGATAAAGAATTGGGACAGAATGATAGCCAAGATGAAGGCTAAATTCATGCCCAAAGATTATCAGATCAATCTGTTCAGGAAGCTGCAAAACCTGAGATAGAATGGTATGACAGTTAAAGAGTACACAAAGGAGTTCTACAATATGAACATACGAACTGGACAAAGAGATAAAGATGAAGAAAAATTTTCTAGGTATATAAATGGCCTGAGATATGAAATCCAAGATGAGATCAGCATGATATTAGTTAGGACAGTGGAGGATGCTTATCAGTTTTCACTAAAGACAGAGGATAAGTTGGCCAGAAAAAAATCCAACGAGGCAGAGGTAGAATTCCAGCTCCGAACAAAGGCAAGGGAGTTTCCCATGACAAGGCACATAAATCCAAAGACAAGTTTGAGAAACCACATAGTCACTCGGAAAGAGGAGGAAGTTCCCGAGGAAGACAAGATGGTGGAAGAAGTTCTTCCATAGGAAGAGGAAGAGGAAGAGGTGGAGAAGTAAGATGTTACACCTGTGGAAATACAGGACATAAGTCTTGGGAATGTCCCAGGAGAAAGAAATAAGGAGAAGGTGAAGCTCACATTTCGAAAGCACATAGGAGGAATGTTGAAGCAAAACAAGCAGAGGATGGAACATCCCTAGTGTTGAGAAAAATTCTCTTAAAACCAGAGGCAGAAGTCGAGAAGCCCATTTAGAGAAAAAACCTATTCATGAAAGCTTGCAATACTAAAGACAGAGTATGCAAGGTGATAATTGGTAGTGGGAGCACTGATAACCTAGTATCCACAGAGATGGTGGAGAAACTGGAGCTGGAGACAACAACACACCTGAAGCCATAGAAAGTCTCATGGTTGCAGAAAGGAAATGAGGTAATGGTTAATAAATAATGCTTGGTTGAATTTAAGATAGGAGGATATAGATATGAAATCCTATGTGATGTAATTCCCATGGATGTATGTCATATTTTGTTGGGAAGACCATGGCAGTTTGACATGAATGTCATACATGATGGGAGGAAGAATACATACACCCTGGAGAAGAATGGTAGAACACACATGTTGTTGCCAATAGAGGATAAGAAAGTGAAAGAGGAATCCATCAAAAGAATCCTTCTCATGAGCGGGAAGGAACTCCTGAAAGAAGTCAAGAAAGAACATGAGATGCAATTTGCTATGGTGAGGAAACCTAGAGTTGTCCTTACAAGTACTACAATGGATGATTTGCCTAAAGAAGTTCAGGAATTGTTGGATAATTTTGATGACATGGTGTTGGATGAGCTTCCCAACTCATTGCCACCCATCCAAAGTATCATCCATCATATTGGTATGATACCAGGAGAAATTCTACCAAACAAAGTAGCATACCAGTTGACACCTCGAGAGAATGAGGAGGTAAAGAACCAAGTCCAGGAATTGTTAGAGAAGGGTTTGGTCAGAGAAATTTTAATTCCATGCATAGTACCAACTATGTTGAGTCCAAAGAAGGATGGAGGATGGAGAATGTTTATAGACTCAAGAGCCATTAACAATATCACCATCATGTATAGATTTCCTTTGCCAAGAATGGATGATTTAATGGACTGTTTAAGTGGAGAAAATTTCATTTCTAAGATAGATTTGAAAAGTGGATATCACCATATTAGAATGAGAGAAGGTGATGAGTGGAAGACAACCTTTAAGACAAATGAAGGTTTGTATGAGTGGCTTGTTATGCCATTTGGCTTAACAAATGCCCCGAGTACTTTTATGAGGTTGATGAATGAAATATTGAAAGATTTCATTGGCAAATTTGTAGTTGTGTATATGGACGATATAATGATCTTTAGCAAGACTAAAGAGGAGCATTTGAGACACCTGACACTAGTGATGAGGAGACTACAGAAGGAGAATTTGTTGATAAACTCGAAGAAGTCCTCTTTTATGAAGACATGGCTCATTTACTTGGGTTTTGTGATCTCTTCAAATGAATTGAATATGGATCCAGAAAAGGTGAGAGAAATTGAAGAATGGTCGTCACCAAGAAGCATGTTTGATGTAAGAAGCTTCCATGTATTAGCAAGTTTCTATAGGAAGTTCATCAGAGATTTCAGTGGAATTTGTGCACCAATTATGGATACAGTGAAGAAGAGGCACAAATATTTTAAATGGATAGAGGAGGCCGAGAGGAGCTTCAATATACTGAAGAAGAAAATAACAGAACGACTAATTCCAGTCTTACCTAATTTTGGAAAGACATTTCAGGTGAGATGTGATGCAAGTGGAGTTGCAATTGGAGCATTTTTTAGCCAGGATAATAGGCATGTTGCCTATTTCAGTGATAATTTGAATGAGACTAAGAGGAAATAATCCACATGTGATAAGGAGCTTTATCCCATAATTCAAGCCTTGAAGAAATGGAGGCATTACTTGTCCCACAGGACTTTGTCTTGTATAGCGATAACCAAGATTTACAATTCATAACCAGACAAGAAAAATTGAATCAGAGGCATATGCATAATTTTACTTTAGTCATAAAACATATTTTTGGAAATGATAACAAAGTTTTTGATGCATTGAGCAGGATATGTTTGATTCTATAGGAATTTCATGTGAATACCTTGGGATTTGAACACCTTAAGGATATGTATTGTGATGATGCAGATTTCAACGAAGCATGTGAAAATCCTATGCTAAGAGATAGGAGAAAATGGGAAGAGTACATGATTCAAGAGGGACTGTTGTTCAAGGGAAATCGGTTGTGCATACCAAGATGCTCAATGAGGGACAACCTTTTAAAGGAAAAGCATAGTGGGGGATTGGTTAGACATTTCGAACATGATAAAACATTTGCTCAGTTAAGGAATTCATACTATTGGCCAAGTATGAGAGCAGAAGTGATAAAATTTGTGAACATATGTAGAATCTTCCAACATGCAAAAGGTAAAAGACAGAACATTGGATTGTATCAACCATTGCCAATACCAAAGAGGCCTTGGGATGCAATAAGCATGGATTTTGTGTTGGGACTGCCAAGAACGCAAAGAGGATTTGATTCCATATTTGTGGTGGTGGATAGATTTTCAAAGATGGCACACTTTATCCCATGCTAGAAGACCAGTGATGCAACACACGTTGCAAATCTATTTTTCAAGGAAGTTGTGAGACTTCACGGCCTACCCAAAATCATTGTCTTGGACAGAGACACAAAATTTGTTGGTCATTTTTGGAGAACATTGTAGAGGAAGTTGGGGACATATTTTTCCTTCATCTCAGCTTATCATCCTCAAACAGATGGATAGACTAAGGTGGTAAGCAAAATTTTGGGAAAATTGTAGATTATGGTCACTGAGCATCATAATCAGTGGGATCAGATTCTGCCACAAGCAGAATTTCCATACAATGACTTACCAAACAGAAGCACTGGAAAGAGCCCATTCCAGATATTGTATGGAATGCAACATAGGGGAGTATCCGAGTTGAGAGACTTGGGATAGAGTGAGATCAGAAGCACTGGAGAAGAAGATTTTGTTGTAGAAATGCAGAAGCTCCATAGCCAGAACAGAGGACAATTACAGAACTCTAGCCAAGAGTACAAGTGCAGAGTTGATCAACATTGTAGAGAAGTTCAATTTGAGGTGAGAGATCAGGTTCTGGCACATATCAGGAAAGAAAGGTTCCCTAGGGGGACATATAACAAGTTAAAGATGAATAAGATAGGACCATGTAAGATATTGAGGAGGTTTGATGCAAATGCCTATGACATTGAATTGCCAAATAATGTGGGAATATCACCCATATTCAATGTTTTAGACCTGGATCCTTACAGGAAAGATGACACAAAGGGATCAAAAGATAAAGATAAGATTCATTAGGAGAAACAAATGTCTGTAGTAGAAAAAACACAGATGGAGAAGATCGTTGATCAAAGAATTGGCAAGAATAACAAGAGGAAGACCTATTTTGAATATCTAGTTAAGTGGAAGGGACACCCGATAGAGGATGCCAGTTGGGAAAATGAAGTTGATATCCAGAAGAATGGAAAGTTGGTGCAAGAGCTCATGGATAGGAGTCCATGAATTTTTTTCCAGGGGGAGTATGATGTAGGAGCATCATCAGTGATCACACATGGCAAGAAAGCTCAACGCTTAGGAATCATTTCAGAATCTCAAAATTTGGGAGTTACTGCGAGTCTTTTAGGGAGCTGATGAAGAATAGAAGAAGATTAAACGCTTGGAGGTGGAATGATCATGAGCGATCAGGGAGTTTCACTCTGAGTCTTGAATGTAACTGAACTTAGGTAGAAGTTAGGTTTTTATTTTAGGTAGACGAGTTGTCGAGGGAACCCTAAGGACCCTCTAAGATAAATAGAGGTTTTGTACGCCCAAATGAGGCTACTACGAGTTAGTAGGACTGTTCTGAGTTTTTAAGTTATTGATTTGATATTAGCTATAGCCATTTAATTTTGAATGAATATGAAAGAGGAAATTTTATCCAAATGCATAGTATTGTTATTGGTTGCAATTCTCTGTTATTGTGTTTTCATAAATGAATGAATCTCGTTATGAATGGGTGAAACTGTGAATGTTAGTATAAGTTTCAATTGTTTCTCTTATGTTGAGTCAGTGCAAGGTGTGCACACTCAATGAAAGGAGTGCGTTGGCGAAATCTGTTTCGATTCTAAAGCTTAGAAGAGATAAAAAAAAACTTTCTCTTTGCAAGGAGTGCAAAGAGACTGCTGCAAGGCATGCACATTCACCCGCAAGAACCAAGTCTTGCGTAAGAATATGATACAAGGAGTGCACAGAACTAGAATTTGGCTAAGAATCAAAAGGACTCCATAAGAGTCAAAGGATCAGAAGGCAAGAAATCTCAGAAGGGATAATGCCTTCCAAAAGTGCAGATGAGGTCTAAGAAATAGACTCATGGGAGGAACAAAGGTCGAAGCCTTTGAATACCTAGAAATATTCTAAGTCAGAAGAATTCATAAACTTAAGTAGAGGAGTGACAGTGACCATTGAATTGTTCACGATGAAGGATCTGGACCATTGATTTAACATGAGCGTAGAGTTGGAATTGGGAGTTGAGAGCGTGTAGGGAACTGTTCTCCCAAAATTGTGAAATGTGAACTCACGAATTATGAAGAAGGGATCAGAACCCTCAAATCATGGGGAGCGTGGATCGTTGATCTGGGGCAAGTGGAATTTGTGAAGTCAAAATTCAGAAGGAAGAAATCGCAAAGCACCTAGGAAATTGACCCCAGGTCATAGCCAAAGATCGTGTGGAGAGCGGAGCCTAGCAGGAGCAACTAGTGTCGTCGAAGAGTTCGCGAACTCGGAAGTCGGGAAGAGGGAGTAATATTCTTGTGGAAGTCCTGAAGCGTGAGATCGCGAAGGGAGTTGGTCCCAGGTCATAGCTCAAGGTCACGTGGAAGAAAGGCACTCTTGAGAAGAGGGGCTAGCACCCAAAACCTTGGGAATTTTGCAAGCGCAAAGAGGAAGTTCGTGGGTACCAATGGACCTACACCAATAGGAAAAGGGTAATTTGGTTCTAATAAGGGTCCGAAGAGTCAATCCGACTCAGAAGTTGAAAGATCCAGTGACCCTGCTAAGGTAGGGGAACTACATCACATATGCACTTTGAAAATATTGTAAAACTTAGAATAAAGGAAGTGGTAAGAGAAATGCCTGAAATTTCAAAGCCAATAAACACTATGTAAAAGCATTTTCGACATGGAAAACAAACAAGAACTGAGTTTAGGAAAAGGGAATACTCTACAACAAAACCATTGGAGATTGTACACACCAATCTATGCGGACCGATGAGAAAAAAAGGGATGGATGGAAAACAATACTTCATCCTACTTAGTGATGATTATACAAGAATGACCATAGTCTTTTTTCTCAAGAAAAAGTAAGAGAAGTTCGAATCTTTCAGGATATTCAAAGATATGGTTGAAAACAAGAGTTATTTTAAATTCAAGTGCTTGAGATCAAATAATGGAGGTGAGTTAAAGTCAAAAGAATTCTTGGATTTCTGTGAAGAACATGGAATAAAAAGACAATTCTCAACAGCTAGGATACCTCAACAAAATGGATTTTTTAAAAGGAAGAGCATAATTGTACATGAAATGGCCAAAACCATGTTGAAAGATTCCAAGTTGGATGATATATTTTGGGTACAATAAGTACATGCATCCATTCTTATCTTGAATAGAGGAATTCTTAAAAGTAACAATGACAAGACTTTATTTGAACTATCGAAGGGAAGATCGACGAATGTCAAGATTTTTAGAGTGTTTGAAAGCAAATGTTACATAAAAGGATAAGATAATAACATTAGAAAATTTGAATCTCGGGTTAATGAAGGAATATTGGTTGGATACTCAAGAAAAAGCAAGGAATACAAATGCTACAACCTAAGACTCAAAAAAATAGTGGAAAGCATTAATGTAAATATTGATGAAACAAATGTGTTGAATACTAGAGAAGAAAACATAAATTCAAAAGAGTAGGAAGCAGAAGAAGAACTAACAAAAGAATAAGTAGTAGAACAAGAGAAAATAGAAGAGAAGAAACTAGAAGTAGAGAAAGAAGAAACATAAGACAATTAAAAAGATATCCAGAGACCTTATAAGACACCTAAACACTGGTGTTATAAGAATCATCCACCGAAAAAAATTATTGGGGATAAAAATGCAGGAACAGAAACCCGAAGAATCAAACCAACAAATACACCAGAACAAAGACATCTAGAATTATTATCCATGGTTGAACCAAGAAAATTTGAGGAAGTCAACAATGATGAACGTTGGATCAAGGCCATGGAAAAAGAACTGAATCAAATAGAGAATAATGAGACATGGAAACTGGTTCCAAGACCTAAGGACAAAAACATGACTAGTAAAAAATGGGTGTTTAGAAACAAACTAAACAAAGATGGATAGGTAACCAGAAACAAAGAAAGTTTAGTATGCAAGGGATATGCTCAAGTTGAAGGAATAGATTTTGAAGAAACCTTTTCTCCTATTTACATAATGGAAGAAATCATAATGATCTTGGCCTATGCATGTTCCAAGAGAATCATAGTATATTAGATATACATAAAATCAACATTTCTAAATGGTGAATTAGAAGAAGAATTCAACATCGAACAACCAAAAGGGTTTCTACTATCAAAAAAGGATGATTGTGTGTAGATTGAAGAAATATCTGTGTGGACTCAAACAATACCCTAGAGCCTGGTATTCAATATTAGAAAAGTACTTACAACAACAAGGATTTAGAAAGGGCAATGAAGAGAACAATCTCTACATAAAAGTGGATCAAGACAACATACTTATCATTGAAGTATATTTGGATGGCATCATCTTTGGAAGTGATGATGACATGTTGAGTCAGAATTTTTCCAAGGATATGCAAAGTGAGTTYGAAATGTCCCTACTTCCTGAGTTTACTTTCTTCTTGGGACTCCATATATCTCAATTAGATGAAGGTATCTTCATCTCCCAAACCAAGTACATCAAATAAATGTTGAAGAAGTTCAGAATGGAAGATTGCAAACTTGTAAGTACTCTTATGGTGAATGGTTGCAAGTTGAGAAAATGTGATGAATCTAAATATGCAAATCAGAGAATCTATAAATCGATGATTGACAACCTAATTTGTGTGACCACCTCAAGACCATATGTGATGCAAGTTGTTGGACATGTTGCAATATTTCAAGAAGCACTAAAGGAAACCCTTGTTATTGTAGTAAAGAGGATCTTCAAATATCTCAAAGGAACAACATAGTTTGGAATATGGTATCCTAAAGGGAATGAGATGAATATGATTGCCTACACAGATGCAAATTGGGAAGGAAGAATTTATGATAGAATAAGTACCAGTGGAGCAGACTTCTACTTGGGTGATTTCTTGGTGTCCTGGTTGAGCAAGAAGCATTCTTCAATATACGTGTCCACAACAGAAGCATAATATATTGCAATATCTGCATGTTGCACCTAGGTCCTATGGATGAAGCAAACACTACAAGGCATACAAGTAAAATATGACTAGCCTATTTCAATATTCTGTGACAATACCAGAGTTATAAGCATCTCCAAGAATCCAATGAAGCATTCCAAAACCAAACATATTCCTATCAAATTCCACTTTCTATGGTAACAAGTCACAGAAAATAATATTAAGTTGGAGTACATTATGACAAAAGAACATATTTCATATATCTTCACCAAACCTCTCCCAAGGGATAAATTTGAGTATATTTGATAGAAAATGGGAGTAGTTCCCACCCCACATTGATCCACACAACATTTTGCAAAGAAAACAAGGGGATAAAAATCATCAGGGGGAGTTACCCTTTTCCATTGATGTCAAAGGGGGAGTGAAATATCAAAAGAAAGAAGATAGGGGGATCAATGGTCACAAGGGGGAGTATGAGTGTTTCCATCAATGCCAAAAGGGGATATTGTTAGAAAATTGGTTGTCATTGATGTCAACCCTAGAAGAATACCTAACCCTAAAAGAAGCCCTGAAGCAGGTCCAGGAGCCCCTAGAAGTAATGGGTTTATTTGAGGGAGTCTCCAAAGTGATCCCCTTATGGAATAGCTCTAAGAATGGCCCTCATGAGAAGATTCTTTGAAGAATCCTACAAGAATACCTAGTTTTTAAGAAAAGAAGTTACATTGTATGGTCAAGAAGCCCTGAAAATATGGTCAGGAAGCCCCAAAGGTGTGGTCATGGAGCCCAGAGTTAATTTAATAAAAATAGTATGAAGGAAATTGAAAGTGCATGAAAAACCTTCATGGATTGATAGTACTTGTAAATCCATTTCAAATGGTAGGTGGCACACTACGTGGTTCCTCACAGTTGAGGAGATATTCCCTCTTAAAGATGATCATGTAAAATTTACCCCAAAATGGTTGCAAACAAGAAGTTATAAGTCAACCCCAAAATGAAGTAAAGGAGAAAAATAGTTGCAAACAAGAAGTTATAGGTCTTCCCTAAATACAATTAAAGGAGGTACTTGGAATAATATAAATACACATCAAGAGCCTCACATTTTTATCAAGAAATCTTGTGATCTCTTAGCACAAGTGAAGTAGCAGAGTTGTGTGAAGGACATAGTTCTCAGAGCTGCATATGTGAGAATGGTTTTCGTGAAAACCTATCTGAGTTGACCCCCATGGGTCAAGTATAGGGTGTCCCGCAAGGACCTAACTGGTTTTCCAAGACTCGTCACATGAGGCCCTGCTTGTTTCCCAAACCAGTCCTGCAAGGTTGAGGAAGGGTTTAAAGAAGATGCTCTAAATTTATTGATCCTGAAGTTGAGGAAGGTTTTATGATCTGAGATCTCATGCACTAGGGTTTTCATATGTTGAAAGGTATGTTTTCTATATGTATTTGAGGCACATCTTGTAGGTTTCGGTACATGTTTGAGGCATATATTGGTGATTTTGGGAATATGATTTAGGAGACATTTTGGAGATCTTTGCATAAGCTTTATGTGGTTATTGGGGTTGAACCAGTTTTGATGATGATGTATCAATATCAGTGACAGTAATAGTGACAATTTGATTCTCTTATTTATATTTAATGGAGGAAGGAAGGGGCAAGGAAAGGGGGTTGGAGCCTCCTTTCAGTTGAACCTGGAGAATTTAGGGAGTTGTAGCTTACTTCATGTTGGAGCCTGTAAACCAGGGGGTTGGTGCCTCCTTCTAGTTGATGCTAGAGAATTTTTGGAAGTTGGTGCTTCTTGTGGATGTAATCTATTAAAAATTCTTCTATGGTTTTCTCCCATTTGGGTTTCCATGTAAAATTCTTGTGTATTGTGTATCTGTGATTATATGTTTATGATATCTTAAATGCAATCATAAGTGATAAATTGTTGATAACTTAATGTTTACATGTTGTGATTAAAACTGGTAAAAAGTGCATAATATTGATTCAACCCCCTCGATATTATTGAATATTACAATGGGGGGGTGGGAATATGTCATGCCTAAAGGTTATGTTGTTCTTGGAAAGTCGAGTTCCAAGATACAGTAAGTCGTAGAAAAGATAATGAGTAATAGAGATGGTGATGTGAGAGGATTTTGAGTATGATTTAAGAGTGAGGGAAATGGTTGAGATTGTTCTTTTTTCACTGCAAAATATGGACATCTCATCAATAATTTTAATGGACTAAGTTCAAATATTTTTTGTTATGCAACAAACACCAAAATAGAATAAAAATAAAAATATAAGTAACTCCATGCCTTGAGAACGAGATAGAAAAATGAATGAGAAGCCTCTTCAAGGGGGAACCTCCTTTTACAATATAACAAATGCATAAGATGATATTCTCTTTAAAACTATGTCTCCTTGTTGTATATAGGAAACAAATGGTACAATTACAATTAAAGGGCCTATCTAACCAATAAGGAAAATACTAACATAACAATAGAAACATAATAACTCAATATCAAGGGATTAATGTGCCCCTTCCCTTCAAACGAGTGTTTCCCTCAACACTTGATTAGCTATGGATGTTTATGTTGGACAACTGAGAGGGGGGGGTGAATCAGTTGTTACCGTGCTTAAACAATTATGCTTCTTTTAAACTTTTTACTGAGACACTAAATGATGATCACAATAATGCAGGGGAAT
>JZKD02S2142444.1:411784-432136 GCA_000966675.3 Picea glauca
CCTCCTATCGAGCTTCTCCCGGTGGCGCCCGATCGCTGCCACGCGTCCTTCCAAATAGACGATCCTGATTATGTCGGGATTTCACCTTGGCTTTTCCCGATGGTAAACCTCGTACTACTTCTGTCTGATCTGACGACCCTCGTTCTTTCAGGAAATTTGAATGAGATCCTGTGGTTGTGGATCTCTATCTTCCTTCTCTTCTGCAAATTCTTGTACTTTGAGCTTTGCCTTTGTTGCGCGCGTTTTCTTCAATGTTGTTCCTCCTGAGCTTTCACGTCTGAATCCCCAAGGGATTTTTATCCTTCTTATCGTACCATCTCCACTACTGTACTTGCCATCAATGACAATTCTATGCTGCCTGTAAAACATGCCAACAATCCTTTGTACATTCTTCCTGCACCCATGCCATCTTCATTGCTGTACTTGCCATCAATGACAAGCATATGCTACTTGTTAAACATTTTTCAACAGTTTATGCATGAAGAACTCATATTCCCATGTTGTATCTTCTACTAGTATGTTCTTGCACTTGATGAGGTACTCAATAATTGCTTAATTCCACACTTTCTTGATCCTTGTTTCAAGGACTGTTTCTGGTTCCAGTATGATTTCTAATATTCATTAATCTCTCGTAAACTAGTCTGAAATGAGATCTTGTTGTTGATTGCCTTATTTAAGGAAGAAACATGGAATATTGGATATACAAATGAATATGGAGGAAAATCTAATTTGTAATCCATACTTCCAATCCTATGAAGCACTTTATATAGACCATATTAATTGGGTGCTAATTTATATAGACAATATTGGTTAGCACCAATATAGAAATGAAATCCATATTATATAGACCATATGGTGCTAATTTATATAGACCATATTAATTTGGTGCTAATTTAATTGGGTGCTAACCAAAGGTGGTCGCTTCACTCACCCTGGTTGCTAATGAGGTTCTCCTTTTGATGGTTTGACAAATTACTGAGGTTTTTGAAGAGGTTGTACTTCAGGAGGATCGATGGGTTATGGAAATTAATGGAGAGGATCGAGAGGAATATAGAAATGAAATCCAGGATGGCCCACATGCTACTATTGATGAGCGGTTCATACCCCTACAGAGTGATGCAGGAGCATCGCTCCCAAGCCAGCCAGCTAGCTCGATGCAAATTCAATGAAGAAGGAGAGGCACAACCCTCTCATTTCAAATTTTGAATTTGAAATCAATGTAGTTAATGTTTTGTAAGTTCGTGGAGCCATAAAGTTATGCCTATGCGTAGGCTTAGTTAAGAGTAGCCTTAAATAGTTGTAAGGCTGGATCTAGCTCCGATATGGACTAGACAACCATTTAATTGTGAATTCAATGTAATTGAATGAGAGTAGGTGAGATGGAGGGAAGAGCTCGAAGAGCCCCCTCATGTAAAACATCATTCGATCTTGATTTGAGTTAGAGTGGAGATATAGGAGAGCTCTGCGAGATTTAGAGTAGAGGAGAGAAGGAGCCGAGACTCTGTCAAAGTCTGAGATCAAGAACACCTTGTAAAGGAGGCATTTCATATTAATATAAAGAGCATATTTCTTGCATGAGTTTATGTGTGTCTTTATGTGTTTATGAATGTCTTTGTGTGTTCTTTATATGTTGTAGATGTGCATTTGTAGGGACAGATAGGTTCTGCTATCTATGGGTTCTTTGACTTTAGGTTTGGGGTTCTTTGAGGCTTCATGCCAAGAGGGTGTGATAGAATGCTACGGGTTCTAAAAGTCAGTGCACACATGCACTCCTGAATTCTATGGAATTTGGGCAAGGACGTGTCAGGAGGGCGTGCTAGTCGAAGTCATTAGCTCAAGGAGAAACCTCAAGGTTGTTGAATACCTTGGAGGTGAGGCTGTGCAGAGGAGGACACAACAGAAGACAGAATCACTGCGGGATTCTGTCAAAGCTCTGCCAGGAGGGCATTGAGTAGGTGCATATAGTGCATAGGAGAAGGAGATAGAACCACTGAGGGTTCTATAGAGCTCTGCTAGGAGGTCATTGAGAAAGTGCCTATGTGCACAAAGAGAACTCCTTTGAGTTCTGGAACAGAAAAGTGTCCAAGGGAAGACCTTCACAGGGTTACTGAACACCTTGCAGGCTCAGCAAGGAGTGCTTGAGTAGGAAGTTTCCAAAGGGAATTTCCATCCCTTCAAGGAGAGAAAGGGGCAGAGACCATTGAGGTCTGAGCAATTGAAGCTCAAGAGGATAAAGACCTGTGCAAGGAGTGAAGAGGTCGAGAACCTCTTCGAGGTTCAGAGAAGACCAAGCTCAGGAGGGACAGTGCTTTTTCTCATAGAGCTATAGTTGCAAGGAGTGCAGGGAGTCGGGGAAACCTTTCAAGGTTTCACAAGTACCGAAAGCTCAGGAGGAGGAACGTCCTTAGAATGAAAGAACGAGCCGAGGATACAGACTTCATAGAGGAAGAAAAGGTCGAGGCCTTTGATACTTAGAGAAATATTCCAAGGAGAAGGAAGAAAGTGTAAGCTCAAGAGGGAGCTACAACTGCCATTAGGTTAGCTAGATAGTAGAAGATCTGGACCGTTGAGTTCATGTCTAGGCAACAGCAGGAAAGCACAGCGGAAGAAAAATAGGTCTGGGCCGTCAGATCTAGTGCAGGGAGTCGATAGCCATCAGATCCATAAGAAGGTGCACAAGTTTTAACCCTCGTATATGAAAAGGGAAGGACTTGTCAAAGTCCCGAAAGCATATTGACCGTCCAACAGGAGGACACGTGGCGAGCGGTCAAGGTTTCGGGGAAATTCTTGAAAGGAGGATTTCGGAATTTTGGCTACCGGGAATGCAAAGGGTGAGAATTTGGAACTCTTGACCCGTGAAATCTTGAAAAGACACAAGCCGTCGGATAAGGAGAGGCTATGAGCCGTTTATCCTAGCTATGGAGAGGAAGACTGTCATTTCGGGTTTCGGTACTTCAATATTTTAGATATCAGGAGTTCGAAGGGTCAAGGAACAGTTGCAGCCGGAATCACGAAATATTGAAACGCTAAAACCCTGAAAACATTCGGAGGCTAAGGGAGGAGCCAAAGTCGTTAATCCCATTTCGGCATTTTGGCATTTCAGGGTTTGGTATTTCGGAAGTTCCGAGGCCAAGAAACCGGGGGAACTTTGTGTAACTCCCGAAGTCGCAAAATGTGACGTATTGTTGGAGTGGGGTTGCAGTCTCAGATTTCGGCCATTTTGACATTTTGGGGATCCAGAAGACAAGGAGTGGGGCACAGAGTGTTGAAAACCCCGAATTCATGAAATGCGTCGTGTGTGGGCTATGGTCATAGGGAAAGTAGTCACATGGATCGAGGTTTGGCCAGGGGCTAACCATCATTGAGCCTATTTTAGAATTTTGGCTTTTCGGCATTCAGGGAATCGAAGGGTCAAGAAACTCGACTTCAGAACTCCTGAAATCATGAAACACAAAATTTCCTTTTTCGAAAAAAGGTCGCGGTCGTGTATGGAGCTCGTGTGCAACTGAAAGCTCGTGCCTGGTGCATGTTTGTGAAGGTGTAGTTTTCAGGAAAGGACCTGTGGATCGGATTTGTTGGGTTCCAGTGAGGGTCGAAAGAACCATTTCGGTTCTGCGGATCCGAAGGGAGAATGATCCTGTGAGCGGATTTGTTGGGGGAGAACGATACAAGTAGAGTCAAGCTCTGATACAAAGTGGTATCAGAGCTTGACTCTGCTTGTATATTGCAGGTAGAGGAAGCAAGAGGAGATAGAGTACTCTGATACACATCAGTTTGGTATCAGAGGAAGGCAGAGTATTGAGACTCTGTGGTGATTGCTTGCAGGTATGCAACAGTCAAAAATATAGTTAGGAGGAATGTAAGGAAAATCTGGAAGCACTCACGGTTGTAGAGTGATAGCAGCAGGTTTTCCAAGAGGGAAAACAGAAGGAAGGAAAATGGCTATTGAAGGCCATAGACATGATGGAAAGAAGATCCATCAGTAGCCAAGCAAAGCTGAGATGGATAAAGAGCTCACTGAGATCAGAGCAAGGATGGAGGAACTTGCACTGCAGATGCAGCAGGGTGCAAGATCACATTGGGTGTATGAATGGCCCATGAAGATGAAGGTAAAATAGCCAGTCAACGAATTGGTGGCCAGAAGATAGTAGGGGTTGTTAAAGAGATGGCTAAGGCATGATGAAAGCCTCAGGGATGATGAGGAGGAGATGGTTCGGGTATGTGAGCCTGAAGCTAGGAGAAATATCAGTGGTGAGGATGAACTGAGATCACTGGAAGATCTCAGAGACTGCCAAGAGGGAAGAACAAAAATTTCCAATTGCCAGGTGGGCAATGAGATGATATCGCTACGGGATCTCATAGACTGTCAAGAGGACAGCAGGGGAATTTCATGTTGCTAAGAGGGAAATGAGATGATATCGTTGTGGGATCTCATAGACTGCCAGGGGGGTAGCAGAGAACTCCCATACTGCCAGGGGGACAAGGGAGAACAAATGAGCTCAAAGTTGAGTTCATATCAGCAAGGACAACTGACAAAGAAGGAGGATCAGAGGAATCTTCTAATGATTGGGGGAATTCGGATATTCCTACCACATAGCCCGGATGAGGCCAGCATATGCATTGCAGAGGGAGAAACAACAAAAGGAAAACCAGTTGTGATTGTCAAAGAGATTAAGCAGACACTGATGTTTGTCCAAGAAAAAGGAAATGAGCATTTCGAAGAATGGCTCAACATTTTCAGCCAAGAAGCTGAAAAGGAGACAATAGCAGCACTAAAGCTGACAGCGGGAGAAGAGTAGGCAGATGAAGTACTCACTCCATGGGAGATGGAGTTGGAGATGCTGGAGGATTGGTTGAACAATCCAGAGCTAGTGAGTGATTGTCATGAGCAGATGTTGGCAGAGGATCATTATGAGGAATCGCTCAGAGATTTCAGCTGGGGAGCTAAACTAATAAAGACTTCATTGTCGAGGCATGCAGTAGATAATAAAGAAGAATACCATCCCAAGGAGCAGTTGGAGGAAGTAGGAGACATGCCTACAAGAGAAATGGTAGCAACAGTTCAGTGGTGAGACTGCAAAGCTGGACAATAGTTCAGTGGTGAGACTATAGAGCTAAACTTTGCAGCAGAGTGGAAAGTTAAGGCCATAGCAGATAAAGAAGATGGAATGGGAGATCTGGTAGATCTACCCACTGATGAGGAAGAATTGCAGTAGAGGAGACCGCCTGAACAGAGCCAACCATTGGAGAAGTTGGACGAGGAGATTGAGAAGATCTGAAAGTTGATGGTCAGATCAGCAGAAGCTGCTAGTGAAGGGAAGCTGAGTAGAAGGGAGACAGTAGCAGCAGTAGAGTAGTGGAAGCAACAGTAGCAACAGAGAAGTGGAGCAGATGAACAACTCCAGATGACTATTTGGGATCTAGGAGGATTTCAATAGTGGCGCTGGGGAGCTCATGAGCAGGAGCTCATGAATTTTTCACAGCATAGGAGTATGATGCAAGAGCATCGCTCCTAAGCCTGCCAGCCAACTCAGTGCACATTCAATGAAGAAGGAGAGGCGCAACCCTCTCGTTTCAAATTTTGAATTTGAAATCAATGTAGTTAATGTTTTGTAAGGCCATGGAGCCATAAATCTATGCCTATGCACAGGCTTAGTTAAGAGTAGCCTTAAATAGTTGTAAGGCTAGATCTAGCTCCGATCTGGACTAGATAGCCATTTAATTGTGAATTCAATGTAATTGAATGAGAGTAGGTGAGATGGAGGGAAGAGATCAAAGAGCCCCCTCACGTAAAAGATCCTTCTATCTTGTTTTGAGTTAGAGTGGAGATATAGGAGAGTTTTGCGAGAGTTAGAGTAGAGGAGAGAAGGAGCCAAGACTCTGTCAAAGTCTGAGGTCAAGAACACCTTGTAAAGGAGGCCTTTCATATTAATATAAAGAGTATATTTCCTGCATGATTTTCTGTGTGTCTTTATGTGTTTATGAATGTCTTTTTGTGTTCTTTATATGTTGTAGATGTGCATTTACAGGGACAGATAGGTTTTTCTATCTGTGGGTTCTTTGACTTCAGGTTTGGGGTTCTTTGAGGCTTCATGCCAAGAGGGTGTGACAGAATGTTGTGGGTTCTGAAAGCCAGTGCATAGATGCACTCCTGAATTCTGTGGAATTTGGGCAAGGATGTGCCAGGAGAGCATGCCATCTAAATTCATTGGCTCAAGGAGAAACCTCAAGGTTGGTAAATATATTGGAGGTGAGGTTGTGCAGAGGAGGACACAGTAGAAGACAGAATCACTGCAGGATTTTGTGAGAGCTCTATCAGGAGGGCATTGAGAAGGTGCATATAGTGCACAGGAGAAGGAGATGGAACCACTGAGGGTTCTATAGAGCTCTTCCAGGAGGGCATTGATCAAGTACCTATGTGCACAAAGAGAACTCCTCTGAGTTCTAGAACAGAAAAGCATCCAAGGGAAGACCTTCACAGGGTTACTGAACACCCTGTAGGCTCAGCAAGGAGTGCTTGAGCAGGAAGCTGCTAGAGGGCATTTCCATCCATTCAAGGAGAGAAAGGGGTAGAGACCATTGAGGTCTGAGAAATTGAAGCTCAAGAGGATAAATACCTTTCAAGGTTTCACAAGTCACGAAAGATCAGGAGGAGGAACGTCCTTAGAACGCAAGTGGGAGCCAAGGATATAAACTTCGCAGAAGAAGAAAAGGTCGAGGCCTTTGATACTTAGAGAAATATTCCAAGGATAAGGAAGAAAGTGTAAGCTCAGGAGGGAGATACAGCTGTTGTTAGGTCAGCTGGATAGGAGAAGATCTAGACCATTGAATTCATGTCTAGGAAGCAGCAGGAAAGCGCAGCGGAAGAAAAACAGGTATGGGCCATCAGATCTAGTGCAGTGAGCTGATAGCCATCGGATCTAGGAGAAGGTGCATGAGGTTTAACCCTCATATATGCAAAGGGAAGGACTTGTCAAAGTCCCAAAATCATATTGACCGTCCAACAAGAGGACACGTGGCGAGCGATCGAGGTTTCAGGGAAATTCCCGAAAGGAGGATTTTGGCTACCAGGAATGCAAAGGGTGAGAGTTCGAAAATCTTGACCCCCAAAATCTTGAAAAGACACAAGTCGTCGGATCAGGAGAGGCTATGAGTCGTTGATCAAAGCTTTTGAGTGGAAGACTGGCATTTTGGGGTTCAGTACTTCAATATTTCGGGTACCGGGAGTTTGAAGGGTCAAGGAACTATTGCAGCCGGAATCGTGAAATACCAAAATGCTAAAACCCCCAAAAAATTTGGAGGCTAAGGGAGGACCCAAAGCCATTAAGCCCATTTTGGTATTTCGGCATTTTGGGGTTTGGTATTTCGGAAGTTCCGAGGATAAGGAACTGGGGGCGCTTTGCGTTGAAACTCCCGAAGTTGCAAAATGCGACGTATTGTTGGAGTGGGGCTACGGTCTCATATTTCGACCATTTCGGCATTTCGGGGTTCGGTATTTCGGGGATCCCGAAGACAAGGAGTGGGGCACAGAGTGTTGAAAACCCCGAAGTCGCGAAACGCAATGTGTGTGGGATATGGTCATGGGAAAAGTGGTCACATGGACCGAGGTTTGGCCAGGGGATAACCATCATTGATCCTATTTCAACATTTCAATTTTTAGGCATTCAAGGAATCGAAGGGTCAAGAAACTCGACATCAGAACTCCCGAAATCGCGAAACCCAAAATTTCCTTTTTCATAAAAAGGTCGCGGTCGTGTCTGGAGACCGTGTGCAGGTGAAAGCTCGCGCCTGGTGCATGTTTGTGCAAGTGGGGTTTTCGGGAAAGGACCTATGGATCAGATTCATGGGGTTCCAGTGAGGGCCGAAAGAACCATTTCGGTTCTACAGATCCGAAGGGAGAACGATCCTGTGAGCGGATCTCGACCGGAGGGTCGGGGGTATGCATCACAGAGACGAAGTGTTAATGCTGGTAATAGAAAGGTTAGGCATCTAGGTGAGAACAAAATCTTGGATGAGCTGGAGGATAGCCTCACGACCTTGCAAAATGATAATGTTCATGCCCAGGTCAATCCATGAAACCTTGGTACATCTGCTAGAGGAAGGAATTCTAGTTCCTTGGAAGATAAATAGATAAGGGGAAGACATGGTTGTTGTTATGTTATGGTTTGTTTGGAAGTGCTCTGATTTTACTAGAACTCTATTTGTCTCTTATGTATCTTTGGTTTGCATCATTATGGCTCCCCAAGTATGCAAACCACGTTCCTCTATTGCTATATCGTTGCAATATGCAATGGAAATGGTTGCAGTTGCATACTTTTATCAAGAATTTGTGCCTGAGGAAGATAAGGCCACCATATCAGTGATGGAGGTGTAGGTCAAAATGGTAAGGGATTTTAAATATAATGAGGATGTGGAGCATTAGGTGGGTGGATTGATTTAGGACCTTAGTTGTACCATGATTCAGAAATTGAATTTCTTTCGAACAATGGAATTTTATTGGCATACCAAAACCATGGTAGCTTTAGGTATGTTTCCCATGGATGAGGATTTTTGTCATTTAAATCACATAATGGAGACTCTGGAGCTAAAAAATACATATCTTATATCAGTGGTAACATGGCTAGATCATCATCATGGAAAATCCTTCCATCCTCTTACTGTGAATCAACCATGGGAGAAATATTCTATCATAACTTCTCAAAAGGATATATCGGTCCCTTCTCCTTCTCAGGTTCCTTGTGACTAGAACTGGTAGGCTTCATAGTCTTTATAGTGTTCTTTTATATCTAGTTTTTCCTATCATAAGGAGTTTTAACAATTATTTCAAACTTAGTTGGACATACAAACTGCATATTTGAAGGATAATTATGGTATTTCCAACTTGGTTTCCCCTGTGGAGCAGGTAAGTTTTTTTCTTTTAAATAACAAGAGACTGTCATAGTTTCTTCGGAAACTAAAACACTTCATTCCCTCATATACATCTTGTTTATATTAATCTAACTTTTTCTTGCTTAAAAAATGCTTTAATTTGTGTAAACAAGGAAATTAATATATAACCACAATTTAATTTGATTAAATATACAAAATATTTATATATTGCATTAATTATCTATATCATAATTAGAACTAATAAAATACAAATTAAAAAAACAAAAACAAAAGGCAAATGTGTGTAGTTGTTCAATCGAAAGTACGTAAATGTTTCTACTCGAAGCATGGATAATTTTAAGGATGGAAATTTATATTAAAAAGTAGAAACATGGTCTAATATTAATATTTCTTAATATGAAAAATGTAAAATGTTTGGCGATATTTTTGTAAACATATTGAAATTTATAAGGATTTTATATAGTTTCTATAAAATTTCGATGATTTTTAAGGTAAAAAAAAATTATTCTATGGAATTTGGCCAAATCTTTTTTAGAAAAAATGGAAATTGGTGAATCTTTTTTTGGGAAAAACTATGGAAAATTTAAAACGCCAACATTTATGGTTGATTGTAAGATGATAATTGACACTGTAATGACCCCGTCATTATGACTACAAGTGACTCAATGCAAAAGCATTTTTTTTTAAGGAAGGAAGGCAACAACGACAATAGTTAAACAACACAACTTGACGATGAACACAATGCATGCAGATTAAAAAAAAGACAACAATGACTCAACATACTAGCACATCATGCAACTGGACAAAACATGTGATAATCAATAGACAGATAAAAGTGACTACCCGCCTGAGATAAGCAAGACAATGCCTACAAGATAAACGACAACATCAACAAGCCGACACAATGGCTTCAAGACCAGTAACTAGAACCTCTACGGTGTGCAAAACCAAACACATTAAGGCGTTACAAAACCAAGTACCAACATCCATTACAACGAACAATACACCCACATCGGGAAGCACAAGACTCCGGCCAAGTTATCATTCACATCTATCCATCAGGGCGTGCAGTGATCCCGTCATCAGGAATCATGCTATCACAAGACGATAGGCGTGACAGTCACCAAGGCACAACATAACATATCTAGACCAATATCCCAAGAAAAATCCAATGCGCCAGGAAACCGAATTAACTATCAAACATGAAGACTATACCCAACCACTCAAGCAACAAGTTGACAAGACACAAGGTGACAACACTCAAAACTAAATTTCACAACTAACCGAAGGATTTCTTGTTTTCTTATGAGGCCCCTTTCTAGGAAGTCTCCCACACTATAAAACAAAATAATTGAATAATATCTAAAAAATCATGTGCACGGATATTCTATTTTAATTCTCCATATAGTAGAATGTTATTTGAAAGCTAGCTTACTCATATGTGATACAAGAAATTAGCACTTACATTCGTTATGCCAAATTAGTGTTTACCATCATAAACAAAGTAAAGTACTATATTAAGAACATGAATTCAAGGGGTTTTCTTTTTGGATTAAAGAGAACTTCCACCTCATCTTATAAGCCAGTTTAAAATTGTTGTCCATAAATCATTATGCTATCTAACAACAATATGCTAACTAACAAGATCGCTATCTAACGAAAATATGATAACTAACAAGATCGCTATCTAACGACAATATGATAACTAACAATTGCTATCTAAAAATATGCTATCAACGATAAATTCATTGTCTAAACAACAGATAAATTCGATGTCTAATAAAATCACTATCTAATAAAAATGCTATCTAATAAAATTCGTTGTTAGACAACCAATATTACTGCCTATTAATAAATCCATGTCTAACACAATAGCCCTATCTATTAATATTTCTATCAACAATCATTATCGCTATCCGTTATTAAACGTTGTCTAGAGATGACAACTATGTCTATCACATATCATTGTATATCAAGGATTTCCTGTCTAACAATTTTATATTACTATCCATTAATAATGATTCATTGTCTAACAATATTACATTATTATTTAACAATGAATCACTGTCTAACAATATTATATTGCTATCCATTAATAACGTCCATCCAGATTGATATTGTTGCCCCATAATAATAATTTTGTCCATTAATATCCGTCTGGGGTCTATTAAATAGTATAGTTGTCTATAGCTGTCTATGCCAACAGTATCATTGTCTATTATACATTCGTCAATAGTATCGTTGTCTGATAGAATTCTAATGATACACAATAATATTGTCTATAAAATCGTTGACAAATATTTACTGTTAAAATCATAGTCATAGATAAATATAAATTTTTTGTCATACAATAAATATAAAATCGTTGTCATACCAGAAATATAAAATCGTTGTCATACAATAAATATAAAATCCCTATCATACAATATCTATAAAATCATTGTCAAATGTTACTGTTAAAATCACAACCATAGATAAATATAAAATTGTTGTCATACCATAAATATAAAATCGTTGTCATACTACAAATACAAAATCGTTGTCATACAACAAATATAAAATCTCTATTATACAATATCTATAAAATCGTTGTCAAAATATGACTATTAAAATCACAGTCGTAGATAAATATAAAATTATTGTCATAGATTGCTATTGATGTCTATTAAAAGATGGCTTTATATCATTGGTAACGAAGAGTTAAATATGAACTCTATCATTGTCTATAAATCTATGAATCTATAAATCTAAGTCTATAATAATAGCTCTGTCTATTAATATTGTTGTCAACAATCTATTGAAAATCGTTGTCAACAATAAGATCCATAACTATGATAAATAAATATCACTGTGTAAATATGATCTATATATAAAATCCTCATCCAAATGTATCGATGTGTATATTGCTGCATGTATCGAAGTCCATAACTAAATGATATAAAGTTTAAAGCGATAAGCCATCACCATGTTGTCCATCATATGGATAAAAATGTAGTCAGACATAGTCATAAGAATGTAGACACACATTAAAAGCATTGATAATCATTCACAAAGAAGAATGCAAGGATTACTCATTCAGAAATGAGTCATTCAAGACGTAGAGATATTCATTCACAAAACGCAAGGATTACTCATTCAAAAATGAATCACTCAAAGTCACGGAGATACTCATTCACAAAAAAAATGCAAGGATTACTCATTCAGAAATGAATCACTCAAAGACGCAGAGATACTCATTCAAAAGAAGGCGCAAAGACTAATCATTCAACAATGAATCAATCAAAATGCAAGGATAAGTAAGGGATAGATCACTGGGTGAAACTTTATACTTTACTTATTATCCATGCACAAGAAAGTAGGCCATTTAAATATCAGTCTTAAACACCGGAGTGAAGACAATCAATTAGGCTCCTGGCCGATTGCTCAGGCATAGACTAATAACTCAAGGATAAGGGACAGAAGATAAAAACACAATTTTTCTCCGTATTAAATCAATAAAAACAAACGCAAAGAAGTCATTTCAATTATCTTTTGGGTTCTCCATGGGAAATCAATTCAAAATATAGCAAGCATAAGGCTAAGATGACTTTAAGTTCTCTAATCCTAAAACGTTGGGCTCATCAAGACAATTTGCGGAAAGATAAAAATGAAATCTCTGGATAGTATTACGCTGATTAAACATAAATTTTAACACAATAGAAGTACATTAATGAAGGTGCAGGAACCATATTTATACTACCATTCAATACAAATATACACATGTGTAACTTAGCCAAATGCGAAAGCTCCGAAGTCGTTGTCTCACGCCTGCTTGCCAACCGATGTGACCTCACTGGTACCTCCCAGCCAATGCTAGGGGTACTCTTCTTCCCCCTGAGCCCCCCGAGATGCAAAGTGGCCACGCACCCAATACCAGAGAATGCTAGCACCCATCTTTCCTCACAAGGTCAAGCTAGCACTCATTACCTAAGCTGGGTATCCCAACTCCCACAAGAGAAAGTTCATTCAAGATAAAATTTCAGCAGCATAACGTTACGCAAAAATATCAAATCCATACCCCTCCTCCTCCATCCTTTTTATAGAGTTTTTCAGTAATTAGTTTCCCAAATTCTTATTAAATTCCTTTTTCATTTAATTAATTTCGAAAAACCTCCCCCATACACATGTTTCTCGATCCCCTAGTTGCACTAGAAAATAAATTTTATTAATTAATTAAATATTCTTATTTCCCTCACCCACCTAAAAGAATTCCTAAAAACGCTCCTCGGTGTCCCAAAATTCCCTTACAAATCTTAATGACTTACGCCTTACTTAATTCCTAGTTGAGTTCATAAATAGAAAGTCCCAAAGGCTAGATTCCTTACTAAATTAGACATTCATATTTTTCCTTAAGTCTCCCCTTTTCTTTAAGTTTCCCACTCAATGCATCCACAAATCTGTTCATTGTACCTTTTATGTAAGTAATCTCGAAATCATACTCACTAAGCAATTCCGACCAATGTCGTTGTCGCACGTTCAAGTTGCTTTACGTAAAGATGTGTTGTAGTCCACAGTGGTCTGTTTTTAGTTCAAATTTTCGTCCAATAAGGTAGTGTCTCCAAACTGTCAAGGCATATACAATGGCTAACAACTCCAAATCATACGTCATGTATTTCTCCTCGTGCCTTCTCGACTTTCTCGAGATGTAATAGATCACTTGACTGTCTTGCATTAAGACTCCGTTGAAGCCTTCCTTGGATGCGTCAGTGCATACCAAGAATTCATCGTCCATGTCAGGGACCTTCATTAATGGTGTTGTCGTCAACAACTCCTTAAGCCTCCAAAATTCCTCTGTGCATTTCTCGTTCCAAAAAAACTTCTTGTTCTTCTTCAGCAATTTCATAATCGGATTTTCTATCTTCGAAAAACCCTCGAAGAACCATCAATAGAATCTCGCTAAACCCATGAAGCTACACACTTCCGGGACATTCATCAGCACAGGCCATTCCATAATAGCCTTGACCTTTGCTAGATCCACAACGATACCTTTGTTGGATATGACGTGCCCTAAGTGGTGAATGTTCGATTGATAAAACAAGCATTTAGACAATTTCCCAAACAATGTTTTCTCTCATAGACACTGTAGTACCAAGTGCAACTGCTCGTCATGCTCCTCCAACATCCGAGAGTAAATCAAAATATCATCAATGAATACTTGGATGAACTTGTTCAAGTATTCGCGGAACACCCCGTTCATCAAAATAATAAATACCCCAAGGGCATTTGTCAGTCCAAAAGGTAAAACAGTAAACCTGTAATGTCCAAACCTCATCTTAAAGGCATTCTTAGGGACATTTTCCTCCTTAATTTGTAATTGGTGATACCCTGATCTTAAGTCGTTCTTTGGAAACACCATCATGCCTTTCATCTGATCAAACAAATCATCAATTCTTGGCAACAGATACTGATTATTGATCGTTGCCTTGTTCAATTGACGGTAGTCAATGCAGAGTCTCCACGACCCATCCTTCTTTCGTATGAAAATAATAGGTGCACCCCACGATGACACACTCAGACGTATAATTCCTAGGTCCAACAACTCCTTCAGTTGCATTTTCAATTCCTGTAACTCCAGGGTCGACATATGATAAGGCATTCTTGCTATCAGTTCAGTCCCTGATTTTAGGTCTATGGTAAATTCCAATTCCCTCTCCAGCGGCATCTCAGGTAACTCCTCAGGGAAGACGTCCGCAAACTCTCTCACCACCAGAAGGTGTTCTTGACCTTCCGCTACTCCCTTCTTGTTTAATGCAAGGATCGCATAAAGCTTACATCCCTTGCACATTCTCTTCCGTAGATGTAAGGAAGAAATGAACCTCCAGGAAACTCCTTGGTTCTGACCTATAATCACATGTCATTGTCCCTCATCATCGACTGAGATCAATTGTTTCGTACTACAGTTGAGTATTGCCTCATGCGATTCCAACCAGTCCATACCGACCACAACGTCATAAGATCCTAATATTGTGACGTACAAGTTGGCCCTGGTGACAAACTCTCTCAGGTTAAGGCTACAGCCTGTAACCTTCCCACCAACCTTTTGTTTGGCTCCAGAAGCCATTTCTACAAAGCTAAACTCATCTTGTCTGACTTCCTTTACCTTAATTATATTTAGTGCTTCCCTAGAAATGAAACTCTATGTAGCACCTGGATCTATCAAAATACTAAGGGTCTGGTCAACGACGATACCTGACATCTCGAGCACATTTGACCGGTTGTCTGCCTTGCCCAAATCTCCCATGGTAGTGGGTCCAGCTGATCCATATGTTCTAGTCCTCTCCACTGGGAAGTTGCACTGGTAATGTGGCTCCCCACATTTCCAACACCCTTTCTTTGGTCCAATACTCCTGGTACCCAAAGTAGAAGATGACGGCCCACCGGCCTAGAACCCAGGTCTATTCTATTCAATAGGCCTAAAATGATGTTGTTGCGGTCAATGTTGTTGCCGATGTTGTGGTCCTCAGTAAGGAGTCTGTTGCTGAGGTGTTGGTTGTTGAGGTGTAGTGAAAGTGGATCCTCTATGGAAGCCATAATATCCCGGTGAATGTCTAGCCAATGTATGATGTTGTTGTGCACCAGATGACACCTGCCTTGCTGGTCTCACTAGATTCCTGCTCTGAGCCCCGTTGATAAGATCCTCCTTTGCTATGAGGCCCTTATGAAAGACATTATGAAAGGTTTGTTGCATCAAAATGCTAACCTTTTCATGAATGCTAACATTAAGGCCAAACATGAACATGTTGACCTTAAGTTTCTCTGTATTCAGGTGTGGAGCATATCGAAGCAGCTCCATAAAATGGGCCTCATACTCGGGCACCGTATGGCTATCCTATCGCAAGGCATTGAACTCGTTGAGATGACACTCAATGAATTCCTTAGATAGATACCTCTCTCGGAACCGTTCTTTGAACAGTTCCCATGACAAGTCTTTGATGACCATGTTTAATTGCGACAGGAGCGTCTTCCACCATAGAAGAGCTCTCCCCTTCAGTTGAAATACCACCATGTGAACCTTCATGTTGGAGGTATAATCACGAAGTGAAAAGAACATCTTCATATTCTCCAACTATGCCTCAGTGGATGCGTCATCTAGGGCATCAAAGAACTCGGGAAATTTGACCTTCTCGAGTTCACGGTGAATGCTACCAGTATCGACCAGAGCACGCAGTGGACCCTCAGGGGGTGTTGATGCCATGGCCTCATTTCTGTACAAACAACTGATCAGTGCCTCAGACATCCGCTGAAAGGACCTCATCAGCCCAACCACATCACCCATAGCTATCTGTTCTTTCTCGACAACCTATTCGTCTCTCTGGGGTTTAGACCCCTTGGGCGTGGATTCTACTGGGGGCATCACACCCCCTCCCCTAGAACCTCATCATTTGCCTCAGCGACGTCCTATAATCGAGATCACTGCATGGGCACGTTAAAGTTTTAATTAGTGCTAGGTTATTACTAGAGGGTTTATTGTAGTGGAAAGCATAGTGGTCCATAGTCACATGGTTGAACCCTGCTCGGATACCATATGTAACGACCTTGTCGTTACGACTACAAGAAACTCAATGCAAAAGAAAAAAAAAATTAAAGGAAAGAAGGCAACAACGACAACAGTTAAAAAGCACAACTTGATGATGAACACAATGCATGCAGATCAGGCAACAGACAACAATGAATCAACATAATATCACATCATGCAACTGGACGAAACATGCAATAATCAATAGATAGATAAAAATGACTAACCACCCGACACAAGAAAGACAACACCTACAAGATAAAGGACAACATCAAAAACCCGACACGGTGGCTTTGACGACGAGTAACTAGAACCTCTATAATGCACAAAACCAAAAGCATTAAGGCGTTACAAAACCAAGTACCAACATCCATTACAACGAACAATACACCCACATCGGGAAGCACAAGACTCCAGCCAGGTTATCATTCGCATCTATCCATCAAGGCACACAGTGATCCCCTCATCAGGAATCATGCCATCACAAGGCGATAGGCATGAAAGTCACCAAGGCGCAACATAACATATCTAGACCAATATCCCAAGAAAACTCCAACGCGCTAGGAGACCGAATTTTTTGTCAAACATGAAGACTATACCCAAGCACCCAAGCAACTAGTCGAAAAGACACAAGGTGACAACACTCAAAACTAAATTGCGCAACTAACCGAAGGATTTCTTGTTTTCCTATGAGGCCTCTTTTTAGGAAGTCTCCCACATTGTAAAACAAAATAATTGAATAATATGTAAAAATTCATGTGCACGAATATTCTATTTTAATTCTCCATATAGTAGAATGTTATTTGAAAGCTAGCTTACTCATATGTGATACAAGAAATTAGCACTTACATTCGTTATGCCAAATTAGTGTTTACCATCATAAACAAAGTAAAGTATTATATTAAGAACATGAATTCAAGGGGTTTTCTTTTTGGATTAAAGAGAACTTCCACCTCATCTTATCAATAAGTTTAAAATTGATGTCCAGAAATCATTATGCTATCTAACAACAATATGCTAACTAACAATATCACTATCTAACGACAATATGCTAACTAACAATTGTTATCTAACAATATGCTATCAACGATAAATTCTTTGTCTAAACAACATATAAATTCGTTGTCTAATAAAATCACTATCTAATAAAAACGTTGTCTAATAAAATTCGTTGTCAGAAAACCAATATTGTTTCCTATTAATAAATCCATGTCTAACATAATAGCCCTATCTATTAATATTGTTGTCAACAACCATTATCGCTATCCATTATTAAATACTGTCTAGAGATGACAACTTTGTCTATCACATATCGTTGTATACCAAGGATTTCCTACCTAACAATTTTATATTACTATCCATTAATAATAATTCACTGTCTAACAATATTACATTATTATTTAACAATGAATCAATGTCTAACAATATTATATTGCTATCCATTAATAATGTTCATCCAGATTTATATTGATGTCCCATAATAATAATTTTGTCCATTAATATTTGCCTGGGGTCTATTAAATAGTATAGTTGTCTCTAGTTGTCTATGCCAACAGTATTACTGTTTATTAGACATTCGCCAATAGTATCATTGTCTGATATTTGTCTAATGATACACGATAATGTTGTCTATAAAATCGTTGTCATACAATAAATATAAAATCACTATCATACAATATCTATAACATCATTGTCAAATATTAATGTTAAAATCACAGCTATAGATAAATATAAAATCGTTGTCATACCAGAAATAGAAAATCGTTGTCATACAATAAATATAAAATCTCTATTATACAATATCTATAAAATTGTTGTCAAAATATGACTGTTAAAATCACAGTCATAGATAAATATAAAATCGTTGTCATAGATTGTTATTGATGTCTATTAAAAGATGACTTCTAGCATTGGTAACGTAGAGTTAAATATGAACTCTATAGTTTTCTATACATATATGAATCTATAAATCTAAGTCTATAATAATAGCTTTGTCTATTAATATTGTTGTCAACAATCTATTGAAAATCGTTGTCAACAATAAGATCCATAACTATGATAAATAAATGTTGTTGTGTAAATATGATCTATATATAAAATCAATGTCCAAATGTATCGTTGTGTATATTTTTGTTTGTATCGTTGTCCATAACTAAATTATATAAAGTTTAAAGTGATAATCCATCACTACGTAGTCCATCATATGGATAAAAACATAGTCACACATAGTCATAAGAACACAGTCACACATAAAAAGCAGTGATAATCATTCACAAAGAAGAACGCAAGGATTACTCATTCAGAAATGAGTCATTCAAGACGTAGAGATATTCATTCACATAACACAAGGATTACTCATTCAGAAAATGAATCACTCAAAGTCGCAGAGATACTTATTCACAAAAAAAAACACAAGGATTACTCATTCAGAAATGAATCACTCAAAGACACAGATATACTCATTCACAAAAAGGGGCAAAGACTAATGATTTAGCAATGAATCAATCAAAATGCAAGGATAAGTAAGGGATATATCAATGGGAGAAACTTTATCCTTTACTCATTATCCATGCAGAGGAAAGCAGGGCATTTAAATCTCAATATTAAACACCAGAGTGAAGACAGTCAATTAGGCTCTTGGCTGACTGCTCAGACACAGACTAATAACTCAAGGATAAGGGATAAAAGATAAAACCACATTTTTTCTTCGTATTAAATCAATAAAAACAAATGCAGAGAAGTCATTGCAATCAGAGTTTGGGTTCGCCATGGGAAATCAATTCAAAATACAATGAGCATAAGGTTGGGATGACTTTAATTTCTCCGATCCTAAAACGCTGGGCTCATCAAGACAATTTGCGGAAAGATAAAAATGAAATCTCTATTGGAAGATTGGTTGTTGTCATTGATGTCAACCCTAGTCATGGGTTTTGGACCGCAAGATTGATAAAGGTATTTGTACATGAAGGACAATTCACATGCATATACAACACCCATGAATGGATAGTATACATCATGTTGTTTGTGGTGGTATGTGTCACATCACGTGGATCCTCATGGTTGATGAGAAATGAATTTTTGAAGATGACAAAGTGAATTGAAGAAGGAAGTACATGTAGGCCCTGAAGATAATTAAAGAAAAGAATTACAAAATAAGAAAGTGTCAGGTTGGCTCTAATGTTAAAATGAAGTGACATAAATGGTATAAACAAACATCATTATACATTAATTTTGATACAAGTCTAATTTTAAAGGAAATAATAAGTAAAATAAGGCCAGATTTCAAGGGAGGATGAAGTCTTTTAATGATGTGTTCTAAGGTATGTTATTTTCAGGTCATCTTACCATTTTTGCTATAACTTTTTTTCTAGAATGATCCAGATGGTAAAATCTATATGGTATTGAGAATACATACCAAGGTACCTCTGGTAAAAATTTCAGCTCTTGATTCACTATAATTATGGAGATATACTCTGTGGAAGATAGGGTTTGTGACCAGTCCTAAAGCTAGTCAATAAACAGGTGTTACGGGTAAAAAAGTCATAACTTCTTCATACAGAATCCAAATGAAGTGGGACCACTTCCATT
Organism: Picea glauca; assembly: GCA_000966675.3. Lineage (NCBI taxonomy): Eukaryota > Viridiplantae > Streptophyta > Pinopsida > Pinales > Pinaceae > Picea > Picea glauca. The sequence goes on from JZKD02S2142444.1 coordinate 431,817, forward strand.
GGAAATCGTACGGACTATAATTTCTTGTGTGCAAGTTTTAGAATCGGATGTTAAATATTGAGTGTGGGGCATGTTGTACAAGTTGGGTCTTCTGAATAGACCAGAATTGAATAAAGTATACCATTCTTTCTATAACCTCTTTTTGGGGAGGATTCAAGGAGTGAAAATTGGAGGAGTTTCAGATAATACATTGAGTAATATTATATAGAGGATCAAAGTACTCCAAGAATTGAAGAATTGCAGAAATTGAAGAAGTCTCAGGAAGCATTATCAGGTTCTATGTGATGATTGGTTGATGGTGATGATTTAATGTAAAGTTT
>JZKD02S2142445.1:0-20284 GCA_000966675.3 Picea glauca
TGGAGGGTAATTTTTTAGGTTGACGGGTCTGTTTGCTGTTTAGTTAACCTACTACTGCTTTTGTTAATCTACTCCCTTATTATAGTAGTCCCTTATCATAGCAGTCAGATTCGGCACTTGCATCTTTATTACAGGAAATAAGGAAAATCCATCTTTGGAAGAATTTGTTGTCACCAAATCCCAAAGATCTCTACCTTGACAACAATTAATGTGACATCTTGCTCCTTCCTTTTGTTCATCACCTTTTCTGCAAGCCAAGAGAAGACAAGCACCACTGCAGCTTCTCTAATAAAATTGGCTTCATGATCTCGCCTGTGTGACTTGCATGAGTTTGGATTCCTGAGAGGTCACTCCACTTCCATCTTGAGGGGTCACTCTGATTTCTGAGGGGTCACTGCACCTCCAACATGTCTTCTGGACTGTTGTGAGACATATTTTATGATAGATCTCCTTATATCCAAGACACCTAAATATACATTACAATTAGGTAATGTATGAATGAATGAATCGGAATCAAATTAGGTATAAGAAAATCATTTTAATATTGAATAAATGCTAGAAATTTCAGCATTCTACTAGCCAAAGATTAATTATTAAACAAAAAAAAAACTACAACCATTCAATCATGGCAAACAAAAGAAAATATGATTTTAATAGAGAGTAGGACAATAACTCCCCAACACTCTTAAATGTTACAAATATGCAAAATTTGTATGGTAGAATTACAAGACAGGGACTATCTCACAAAATTCAAAATTTTAATTAAACTAATTCAAATTATCAATGAACTTAATTTAACAAGATGATCATCCTTATGTCCTTATTCACGTCTCCAAACTGTCCATCAAAAGCCTTAAAGTTCTTAGAAGTTAGTTGAGTAGAACAAACCCGTTGCTTAGAGAAAAGTTGAATCATGAGTGGTCATAATCCACGAACATTGGAATTTAGTAATCCAAATGAGTTGTAACAACATTAAACTTCATTTACCCCTTAAGGAACCCCTCTCCAGTGTCACAAGAAACGACGCTGCCTTGCTAAGCCATGCTTATAGGTATAGACTTAAAATATTTCCCAGCCGATCTCCCATTAGATGAACCAGTGCTTTGGTTATCCTCTTCTGATCTCCATTTATTAGAAGAAGTAATTTGTGGTGATCTCCTTCTCTGAAATAATCTAAAACAAGTAATACCATGAAAGGCAGTTCTTTGGTTCCAGGTTAAAGGTTTAGTGGATAAGAAGTGATAAAATGAGAAGTAGAGAATACAGAGAAACAATATAGCAGAAATAGTATTCAGTATATTGAGTATATGAGAAAAAGAGTACATTTAGAAAAGGGAAAAGAGCTGAGCTAAATAGGCTCAAGCAAATCAAGAACATCATGAAATGATAATACAACTAGCCAGGATAATTGGTAGTGCACAATCAGATTGTTGAGGTTACATTATATTTAACACTCCCTTTTAAACTCAACAGTTACAAACATCAGCACTCATAATGCCAAGTGCTGTCTCTCAAAAATCAAAAATGGATTTTCCTAGTGTCTTTGTAAAGATATATGTGAGCTGATCTCGAGAGACACAGAATTGAAGTGCAATGTCACCATTATTGACAAGCTTGCGTATGAAGTGAAAACAAGTATCAATATGCTTTTTTTTCTTGTGAAACACATGATTTTTGGATAGAGCAATTGTTGAGGTGTTGTCACAGAAGATAGGAGTTGACTCATTTTCTATATGTGACATATCTTTCAATATTCTTCTCAGCCACATAGCTTGACAAGAAGCTGAGGTATCAACGAAATACTCTTCCTCTGCAGAAGATATTGATACAATGGGTTGCTTCTTTGATGCCCATGAAATCAGGTTCTCGCCTAGGTGAAAAACATGTCCTGAGGTGCTTTTTCTGTCATCTAGGATGCCTGCAAAATCACTGTTTGTGTAACCAGAGAGATGATTATCATCAGACGGAGTGTTCCATAAGCCAAAATTGAGAGTTCTTGCAACATATCTTAGAATCCTTTTCACCATCTTCTAGTGAGAATCTTTGGGGGATTCCATAAACCTGGAAACAAGGCTGGCTGCATACATAATATCAGGCCTAGTTGCTGTAAGATATAACAAACTGCCTACTAAACTTTTGTACAGGGTAGGGTCCATTGTAGGTCCTTCATCTTGCTTGCTCAATTTTGTGCCTAGGGGTATAGGAGTTTCTGTTGGATTGCATTCTGACATGCATAATCTTTTGATGATGTCTGCTGCATTGTTACACATCGAAATTACTCACTTCAATAGTGTCGCAAGTGTCGTCATTACAAGTGTCGCAAGTGTTACATTTTGCTCACAAGTGTCGCAAGTGTCAAGGAAAGCATACTGCCATGATGCCTATGTCGTGCCTATAAGGACATGAGAATGACACTTGACACACATCAAACACTTGATTTGGAAGAGGAATAATGGTTAACTAGAGTTATGTACCTCTTTCCATCTGAAAGAACCAAAAAAACTGAGTTTTTGGAGGAGAGCGCTCCCCTATACCTCTCTCAGGAGTGTTGGCGCTCCCCTATACACTATATGGGAGAATTATAACACTACCTCTGCCTTTTGGGAGGATCGCTACTGCTTTTGGGAGTGCTGGCGCCCCCCTAACCTTGCTAGGGAGCGCTATAACACTGTGATGGCCCTTTTGAGGGAGCGCTACCTATTCTGGGCAGTAGTTGGTTTGTTGAGGAGAATGGGGGAAAGATATTTTCAATCTTGGAAGGCAGTTGGATTCAAATCCCTAGTCAAACCATGATCTTAGGGAAGATCCCTAACTCAAGGAGGAAAATCCTCAACTCACCCCAATGATATCTCAAGTGGTTGAGCCTCTCCAAGGCTATATAAGCAAGTTTTCTCATGGTGAAAGGGGGAGTTGGATGAAGAATGATACCAAACTTATGATCTCATAAGTGATATTTGGAGAAGGGATGAGAAGCATTAAACCTATGATCTCATAGGAAACACATAGTGAAGTGGAGGCTAATCAGCGAAGCTATCGTCATTCCGATCGTGGAGCTTTTGAGCAAGGGTTAGGCAAGGAGAACTTGACGAAACTGCTACATTCCATCTATGGATGTAAGTAACGTTTTGTCCTCATTAATGTTATATGATTGGCCTGTTTCTTTCTAATTTGTGTTTGACATTACATGAATTTGTCTCTAAGTAGATAGGTCTGCTTCAAACTAATCTTGATAGAATAGGAAGTGGATGTACTTTGTTTGTCTATAGGGCTTATTGAGGAGCTCAAGATTGGAGTTCAACTCGGAGCGTGCAGGGACAAACACCAATAAAAGGTACGTCTTTCCTCCTTCCTCTTCATGCATTAGTTTGTGTAGACCTAAAATGAAGTCATTGACCATGATAAGCACTTTCTGTCTTAGAGTTAACAGTCTAGCTCTTTGAGGAGATCTACCTGTCCGCAGGGAGATTTTCCTTTAACAGAAACTGGCGACTCCACTGGGGAATCGAATCAAAACTTTTGGTTTTGATTTTTCCTCATAGACCTTGCCTTACCCTTTTATTTTTTTCAGACCTTTTTCACCCCATATGTTTGATTTCATATGCTGATTGACTCTTTACCTCATCACATTCAATTCGACTGTCAAAATTTGATTGAAATTTTGGGTTTTTGGACATTTTTATGAGTTTTTTAAGCTTGGCGTCCCTGTGCCCATGTTAGCATAGTGCCAACACTCCCTAAAGCTGATGGACAGAGATTTATAACGCCTTGGTGTCCCTTACACCAGAGCACCAACCCCTTTTTGCACAAAATCTTTTCAAAAAATGCATTTTTTGAGGTCCAGACCCTGTTTTTTCACTTGTTGAGATTCTTTGTGATTCAATGCTTCTTCCCATTGAACTTTGACATCCCTCCTTCTGATAAATAAACACTTTTTTGTTTAGAGTTGGTGGCCTTCTTAATTATTTTTGAGTTTTTGTTGTTGAGAGCTTGAAATCAATCCACTGCTTTCTTCTCTCCTATCCGACTGAGCGAGAACTCTGGTGAAGGGCATTAGGAATATGTGAACCATCTTATCTGGTTCTTTGAAGTCATCATTCTTAAATATCTCTCTTTTGTGTGAATTGTTTGATTTTTCTTTGTTATCTTTTGTTTTCTGTTCTCTTCTTGTTTCAATCATAGCAAGAGGGTGTGTCATGTGTGCGAAATCTGATCATACCTGTCTGAATCTCCTTGATCTGAAAGGATAGTTGGTAGGAGAAGTATTTGCATTGGATTAATCATCATTCACATACAAATGACAAAGACACATATTAGTGATTGGTTTGCATATTAGAAGGCGTTTTTGAAAATATTTTAGCATTGCATTAGATTTGATTGAGAACCAATTGTTTGAGGACTTTTCATATTAGTGTTTGATAGTGAAAATGACTCTTTCTCTTTCCCTTAAATAGGCGTTCATTGAAAAGAAAYGATTGCTTATCATCTTTCATGCATCTTTTTGGGAATTGAGTCCTCATTCCATCAGTTTCACTTTCGTACACCCTTTGAGTAAAGAAYAACTGTAAAACGAACGCTAATTAAAAATTATCTAGAACATTTTTRTTTTTAGGATCTTCCACCAACARTAGACTAGGGTTAGCACTTTGGATTAGGCYRTGAGTACAACTCTCCAAAGTTTTCAAAAMAAACATTAGCATCCTGAGYTAGGGAGAGTCAAATCCAATTGTCGTATTATTTTTCTGGGATCCCCCTCTCACACAGGGGTTACGCACGAGGTCACATTCGAGTGAATTACAGAGATTATCCCTTCGTGGTTCAACTGTTTGTAGTGGTCAAATCATATATTGGGGGTCGCTTGGAGGTATACCCACGATTATGTGTGGGAGCCTCTCGGGTTGATTTCGGACTTGTTATTCTGCCCATATGTTTCAGATTGGACTGTCGACTGTACCCGCCCAGGGACTCACGGAGAATTGGTGTCTTTAGTTGCCATAATATTTAGGTACTTACACAAGGTGACGGTGAAGGGAAGTCTCACTGTACCTGGAATAGACATTGGTCAAATTCACTCGGGCTCCTTGGAGGGTAAATCCACAATTACTGCGTGGAATCTTGCACCAAGGTGAAAGTCCATTAAGCAGGTCGCCATTGTAACTGTTCCACCATATCCTAGCCCCTTCTTGACTTGATCACGTGACGTTGGATTTCATCACCAACTAGTACGATCATCGAGAGAAGTTTTTGTTTGCTTGGTTGATTCCTAGATTTTATTAGTGCATGCTGTTTCTTTTTGTTAGTTGGCCCTAGATTTTTAGCGTGTTCTGTTTTTCTCCACAATTGAGCCCGTAGATGATAAAGGTCTTTGCCGATCACATAGGATGCAAGCGCTGCCTCTGGAAGGCTATCAACCCTTACCTCCTAACCCTCCAGAAGACAACTACCGTAGAGAGATAGAAAACCAATCTGACGCTGGAAGTGCTATTACTCCTCCATTAGATAACTCAGAAGGCACTTTGTTCACGGTTGAAAATCCCACTACATCTGTGTTGGTAACCCCTCTCGAACCACTTTTGGTTCATTTAGACTCCCTTGGGAATGTCATAGATGAAGAGATCCCATGATTACCGGAGAGGATCTTTACCGAAAAATATATGGGATCCATAGAACCAATCTTTGGTGATGAGTATAGGACTCCTGTTCATCCTAGCACCATAGTAGAAGCCAATCCCACACCTGCTCGTTCTGTATGGAGGACTTCATCGGGACACGATCTCTATGAAAATTTTGAATCCTTTCGACAACACTTTCAACCTCATGACCCTCCTAGTGAAACAGGACCATCCGGTCAAAACATGAATCACCCAGTCGATCAGGTTATTCACCCTACTTCTACACCAGCACAAGTCCATCCTAATGTTGGAATCATCACCTCTACTCATCCCCAAAGAACTTCAATCTCTACCCCTTCTTTTACAAGTTTTTACTCTACAACGCTGCATGTTCCACACGATCCTGCTGGGACATCTTCTCACCCGAGAATGTAGACCCCTGCTGGCCAAACACAACCAGCTGGAGGGAAACCACCATCCAACGAACCATTTCCTCCTCGAGGACTACCTTTCCATGGCAGGCCTACCCCTCCCGGGGGACAGTCCCCTTTTCATGCTCCTCCTGGAGGGAAACCTCCGTTTTCCAGTTATAGCCCGGTCGTAAGTCCACCGCTGGCAGGGGGGCAACCCTCGTTTCCTGGAAGCCCTTCACAATCCTGGGGAGTATCTTTAGGAGGCACTTTTACTCAACCCCACGTTGGGGGGCACTTGTATAATAGCCCACTAGGAGGAGTATCTAATACGGTCCCTTCTGGAACATCTTACGAGCAATCTTATCCGAGCAGCATCCAAAACACCACCTAGAGTTCTCTGAGACCACAATCTTATCCTCCTCATGGGCCTCATGTGTATCTTCCTCCGGGATCTACTCCTTAGCACTCTCAAGGAAAAAATGTTTACCCTCTTCACGGGAAAATAAATCACCCGGCCTATAATGTTCAGAACCCACCGGGTTATGCCAATGTTTCTCATGCACCATTGAATCCTTCTTATCCTGGCCAACAACAACCGTACGTAGGAGGACTTGCTGGTTACAACTATCCACCTAACCCATTCTATGGTCCTACTGGTGTTCCTATGCCGCACCAATATCATTTGCACATTAACCGACAACTACCTTTCCTTGCGACTCTGGATCTCCCAGACTTGTCTCGGTTAACTAATGATCCTATTTCGCATTCACTAGTTTGGCCAGTCATTCCAGCTAAACTTCCTTCTGATATTCCAAAATTTGACGGGAACCCTGGAAAATATCCGAACAACCATGTGATGACTTTCCATTTGTGGTATTCATCAAACTCCCTCATGGATGATTCTATACGTTTGCGTCTTTTCCAGCGAAAACTTATCGGTTCAGCAGCAAAGTGGTATATTGAACTACCACATGCTTCTTTTCATGATTTCAATTCCCTTGCCATGTCTTTCCTCACGCACTTTCAACTTCCTATTCTCTACGAGATGGGTACTGAACTCTTGATCTCCCTTTTTCAAGCTAACTCTGTGCATATCTCTGACCATATTCATGAGTGGAGGTGACGACGAAGGATGATCAAGGTAGTCATTCCTGACATACTATTGGCGGAATGGTTTACTAAATCACTGTTACCCCCGATCGCTCGTGATGTCTCTATGGGTGGTGCGGTCACAGAGGAACAAGCCATTGCTCGGGCTCAGTATTTAGATTTTGTTTATTCCCAATCTGGTACTTTTTATGATTTTCTTCTGCATGCTGCTCGAGCTAATACCGATCCTTCCAAACCATCATCTTCATCTCATGCAGATGGTGTTATCGGTTCCGTCAAAACTCAATCTTTTTCCACATCGACTACACCCTCCTCAACCTCCCCCCAAACTTAGATCTCTAAGGTGAATGCAGTTCAATCTGCCCCTTCGCAACAATCTGGAGGTAAAAAGAAGACAAATAATAAATCAAAAAATAATAATGAACAACCCAAAAATCAAACACCTGCTACCGAAAAGCAACCACAACGAAAACTGAAATTCTTGTGTATCATTTGTGGTGACGATCACTACACTTGAGATTGTCCAATTCACAATGAAGTGGCCAAAATTTTCCAAGGGAAGTCATAACCCGCTGTGCTTACTCAACCTTTTCCACAGTAGCAATCCATGGTTGCTCAAACCCCCTCTCCTGGGGACAGTTCTAGCGATCCTAATGATGAGGCCTCGTTGAGTGCACATATTTATATGTTTAATGGGATCAATTTGACCACTCACTCTAAGACATACGACACACCGAGTAACCCTGACAAAGGAAAAGACACTAACGGTATTGGTACTTTACCAGATCCATCATCATCCTTTGTTAGTCTTCCATCTGTTAATCCTTCGTCTGGACCACTCCAGATTGAGAAACCCACATTCGACTCTATCTTACGCCCTCCTAAGAGCACTATCCGCAAAACCACCTTTAATCCTAGTTCACGTGCGGCCCAGAACTACAACATTGTTGAATATTTGGCTCAAGCACCATGTGCTATGTCTGCGTTAGAAGTTCTATAACACTGCCCCAGTCAACGTAGAACACTCTTGGCCGCTCTTGGCACTATTGATCTTGAGTCATCCAACCAGATCATGTTCAACTTGGACAATTACGAGTCTTGAATCTCCCACCAACTTTCTTTCCAAGTTGATGTTGTTGTTCATAACCAACAAATCCACCGAACTATTCTGGATGAGGGAGCCTTGACTTATGTTATGTCTTTGGCATGTTGGAAAGGTTTAAAATCACCAACACTCAACAAATCCCCAACAATGTTACACGCCTTCTATGGGCGAGGTTTTCATCCTCATGGGCTTTTACAGTCCCTGCCCATCCAATTGGGTGGGAAAACTATTACTGTTGATGTCGAGGTGGTCGATGCTCCCCTCAATTACAACTTGTTAATTGGAAGAAGTTGGTTTATGCCATGACTACCATTGCCTCGTCAGTTTTTTGATGTGTCCAATTTCCTCATCAGGGCAAAATTTTCACTGTTGATCAATTGGATTTCTGCACGACCGATGCTCGCGTTCCCGCTACCAACAATATTCCTTTCTTGGGAGACCACAAGATCACATATGAAAGCATTGGTGTTGGCTTACTGAAATATTCTAGCCTCATGGGTACCTTCCCTTCACCACTTCCACCGACTACACATCATATTGACACCGTTGATATGATTTCGACTGCGGCTTATCAATCTTTGGAATCATTTGACCCTTGGATTGTACCTCGTCCATTGGAATTTGATGCACTAGGTGACACCATGCCACTTAGTCCAGCCGAAACATCATACGTTTCTACCCAATCCGCTTCTCCCTCATCAGATGACCAACATCTATTGGCACCTAACGTTTCCTCGATGCAATCACGGTTGAGTTCCTTATCGTCTGTGATCGACTACATTTCCTCGACTTTTCCTTTGAATGAATCTATTCCGAAAATGTTTCGCATTGAAAAGTTACCTCAGGATAATAACCATCACCGATCCTCTTTTCTTCCCCCTCGTGAAGAAATTCAGGCAGATATACAGTTTATCTCCCCTCCTGGTGTTGATCTTTCATCATCTCCCATGATTTCAACTTCCGACAATTTGGATCTGGTAGTGGACATGGTGATTTCTTTGGTAGGATTATTGGAGCTCAATCTCCTTACTCCTATCGCGACCCTCGACATGAGGTCCTTCCCAAGTGATTTTCTTCCATCCAATGAAGATCTTCTGGAGGCCATGACCGATTTTTGTCCCTTGACATGGTATCCTTCCAGAGTGGTATTCTCTTGGAAGCCATGATCAAGAAGAAACCATGAGCATAGTTTCTCTTCTCTGTGGCTAGCTTGTTAAAAAATGAAACAGAGGCCCTGAGAATATTTCTTTTCCTGTGTCAAGCTCGTTAAAAAATGAAATAGTCACCTCTCTTGAACCTTCTTTTCATCCACCCTTCTCCTTTTTCTCATCTACTAGAGAAATTTTTGACGACCTTAGAGCTGGTGAATGAATTGAAGCTTGGAGGGCATGTCTCCAGCCTTTGATGATCTTTCTAGACTTAAGCCACTAGATTTCAAGCTGGGGGCATACCGAGCTTAGTCTTTGTTCTTTCTCATGCTCATAAAATACATGAGAATGCATCCGGGTAGACTTTTATCTCTTTTTTTGGACCTGTATGGATACATGAAAAAGGAACCCCCTGGAGTCTGCTTTAAGCTCTTTTCAAACTCTTTAAACATGAAAAGATTGCCGAGTGATCTTTCTTCCTTTCCCACTCGTTAAAAGGTTTGAAAGGGCATCTTTCGAGTGATAATTTATCTCTTTTTCATCCTCGCGAGACTAACATTATGAAAAATGACAACATTGGAGTCACCTTTAAGTTCTTTTCAGACTCTCTAAAGATGAAAAGATTGCCGAGCACCTTGTTCTCTTCACGCTCGTTAAAGTATTTGAAGAAAACGTCCATTGAGAGATAATTTATCTCTTTTTCGGTCTCGTCAGACTACTTTATGAAAAAGGAACTGAGAGAGTTCTCTTTTAAGTGTTTTTCCAGACTCTATAATCATGAAAAACCTATGATTTCTCTGTCTTTGGACTCCTTAAAACAAACATCGACAGGCCCATACGAGATTGAACCCTTAATTCTTACAGTTCGTTAAACAAAGGAAGAGGAACTTACCAAAGGTGAGTTATATTGAGCATGTGTTACCCTCTTCGAGCTCGTTAAACTAAAAAGAGGTACTTGCCTATCTAGATGGGGGAAAAAATTGAAAGAAGCAAGCCAAGCAGTTTTTGAGAACATTACCAAGTAACTCTTAGAGTCGCCCTTGAACACGACACTTTGTCTTTGTGCACATATTAATCCGCTGAACCTCTGCACTGAACCCATCCTCTGAGTTTTTCTTACTCCTTTGGGTCACCTGACGAAAGTCATAGTATCCATTGCATCATTGTGTTTTGGTCCATGTCATGTTTCTGCTGTTGTGCCTCAGTGTTCAAGGGAAGTATCCGCCTCGAGAGTCAGCCATCACAAATATCTTATCTCAATACCTGTTTCAGTCCATGTTCACTTGATCTACCAATTACATCTCTGTGTTTGTTTCATGTCGTTGATGGGGGATACATTAAGGCCCTCCTTCGACGAGTCTATTCCTGTCGACTTCAACACATTATCCAGAGACTAGACTTAGAAACCAATTAGTACTTTGGGACCTGCATGCCTCAATGGTATGCCTCCTCATGTCCAACAATGGGTTTACATCATTGACCTATGATTGGATGATTCCACGGATGTTCGACTTCAACTCATCCATTCACATTCATTGGAATGTACTAAGGTACCTTGGGAATCAGTGACATTAATGGTGATTTCCCTCGTGCTTGTTAACGACTTACATCATTGACTGGTAATCAAGTGGTTTTTTCCATGTTCGACATCGGGACATCTATTCACATGGTTAGATTCGTACTACATTGAGATCGGTAAGAAGACCCTGGGTTGAGTGATCACTCTAATATGTACTTTGCCCAGTTTGCGACGAAGTTTCTCTTGAACCATGACACATATACTGTCACATAGATCCACTTTGTATTGGTCATGGATATGTCTTGTCATATCGTAGATCCACTATGTATTCCTCGTGGCTACGATCAGTTCAGGTCATAAGAGTATAGATCCACACTGTACCCTCGGTGGCTATACCTTTTATCAATACAATTATGGATCTGCAGTGTATTTTATGGTAGCCATATCTTGCCAGTCTTGATCACCCAAGCATAGGTATGCCTACCTTGGGTTTGAAACATGTCATAATATTTGTTGGATGTTTGTGTGCAGCTTCTGTCAGGTTCTTTGCATATATACACTTGCTTGAAAGTCTACAAAGCATTTCAGTTATTAGTTCTCATCTTCTAACTTCATACTATGGGGGGCAATCTGTTACACATCGAAATTACTCACTTCGATAGTGTCGCAAGTGTCGTCATTACAAGTGTCTCATTTTGCTCACAAGTGTCGCAAGTGTCAAGGAAAGCATACTGCCATGATGCCTATGTTGTGCCTATAACGACATGAGAAGGAAACTTGACACACATCAAACACTTGATTTGGAAGAGGAGGAATGGTTAACTGGAGTTATGTACCTCTTGCCATCTGAAAGAACCACAAAAATAGAGTTTTTGGAGGAGAGCGCTCCTCTATACCTCTCTCAGGAGTGATGGCACTCCCCTATACACTATATGGGAGTGTTATAACACTACCTCTTCCCTTTTGGAGGAGCGCTACTACTTTGGGGAGTGATGGCGCCCCCCTAACCTTTCTAGGGAGTGCTATAATTCTTTGATGGCCCTTTTGAGGGAGTACTACCTGTTCTGGGTAGTAGTTGGTTTGTTGAGGAGAATGGGGGAAAGATCTTTTCAATATTGGAAGGCAGTTGGATTTGAATCCCTAGTCCAACCATGATCTTAGGGACTATCCCTAACTCAAGGAGGAAAATCCTCAACTCACCGCCAATGATATCTCAAGTGGTCGAGCCTCTCCAAGGATATATAAGCAAGATTTCTCATGGTGAAAGGGGGAGCTGGATGAAGAATGATACCAAACTTATGATCTCATAAGTGATATTTGGAGAAGGGATGAGAAACATGAAACCTGTGATCTCATAGGAAACACATAGTGAAGTGGAGGCTAATCAATGAAGCTATCGTCATTCTGATCGTGGAGCTTTTGAGCAAGGGTTATGCAAGGAGAACTTGACGAAACTGCTACATTCCATCTATGGCTGTAAGTAACATTTTGTCCTCATTAATGTAATATGCTTGGCCTGTTTCTTTCTAATTTGTGTTTGAAATTACATGAATTTGTCTCTAAGTAGATAGGTCTGCTTCGAACTAATCTCGATAGAATAGGAAGTGGCTGTACTTTGTTTGTCTACAGGGCTTATCAAGGAGCTCAAGATTGGAGTTCAACTCGGAGCGTGTAGGGACAAACACCGGTAAAAGGTACGTCTTTCCTCCTTCCTCTTCATGCATTAGTTTGTGTAGACCTAAAAGGAAGTTAGTGACCATGATAAGCACTTTCTATCTTAGAGTTAAGAGTCTAGCTCTTTGAGGAGATCTACCTGTCTGTAAAGAGTTTTTCCTTCAACATGCATACTTTTGCTGACAGACAAAAATTCCTTTGGTTGATTGATCAACCTCAATTCCCAAAATATATTTCATTATGCCAAGATATATCATCTCAAACTCATATTGCATGGCATGTTTAAAACTAGTTACCTCAAGATTTCCAGTATATGTCATGTCATCAACATATAAACATACAATCAGAATTTTATCGTGTTGATCAATCTTGGTGTAAAGAGTTGGCCCATTTTGGCTTCTGTTGAAACCACTTTTGATCAGGTAAGTGTCAATTCTGTTGTACCAAGCTCTTGGAGCTTGTTTTAAGCCATATGGGGATTTATTCAACCGATATACTTTGGATGGATTCTCTTTGACTTCAAATCTAGGTGGTTGATCCACATAGACCTCTTCTTTTAAGACACCATTTAGGAAAGTTGAATTGACATCCATCTGGTATAATTTCCATTTTTGTTGAGATGCTATGGCTAAGATAGTCCTTACAATGTCTAATCTTGCTACTAGAGAAAAATTTTCACCATTATCAGTACTTGGTTGTTGTGAGAATCCTTTGGCAACAAGTCTTGCCTTGTGTTTTTCAATCTACCCTTTTTCATTGAGTTTAGTTTTGTAAACCCACTTGACACCAATATTTTTCTTGTGTCTGGGAAAATCAACAAGATACCATGTCTTGTTCTTCTCAATGGAGTCAATCTCTTGGTTCATGGCTTTAACCCAATGTGGCTCCTCAACTTCCTCTTTAAAATATGTAGGTTGACATGAAATTAAAGAAAAAAGGTTGTGTTGTTCAATGTTATCCAACTGCTGATGGATTTCTCTCAAACTTCGAGTTCTCTGGTTTGGAAGTTCAGAGGATGAATCTATGCTGGAGGTTGAGTTATCCTGAGAGTTCAGATTGTCCTTGTACCTGCAGTCTTGGAAGATCAGGTTGAGGTATTGGCTATCCTAAATTTTTTGCATTTTCAGGACTGGGCAGCACTAGATTTTGACTGTCCATTTGTTGATTTTTAGATTCGTTCCAGAGTTGATTTTCCAAAAATTTTACATCTCTGCTGAGAATTAGTTTCTTTGAGATTGGATTGTAAATCCTGTAAGATTTTGATGTTTCGTTGTAGCCAGTAAAGATGGATTTCTCACTTCTATCATCAATTTTCTTCCTTAATTTAGAAGGTATGTGAGCGTATGCTATGCATCCGAATGTCCTTAGATGAGCAACATTTAGATTTGTCCCACTCCATTCTTTTTGAGGGACCTTCATCTTGAGACTGGTGGTTGGAGATCTATTCAGGAGATAAGATGAGCATGCTACTGCTTCAGCCCAAAATGTATTTGACAAACATTTCTCTTTGAGAAGGCTTCTTGCCATGTTCATGATTGTCTGATTTTTCCTTTCAGCCACTCCATTTTGTTGTGGAGTATACCTCACTGTAGTTTGCATGATGATGCCTTGTGATTTGCAGAAATTTGCAAATTCGTTGGAGTTGTATTATCCTCCTCCATATAACATGAGAGTTTTGAAATATTTGCCACTCTGTTTTTTATCTTCAACTTTGAATTCTTTGAATTTTGAAAAAGTTTCAGACTCGTGTCTGAGAAAATAGATCCAGATTTTCCTGCTAAAGTCATCAATACACATTAGAAAATAAAAGATACCACCTATGGACTCTATTTTCATTGGTCCACATAGGTTAGTGTGAACAAGTTCGAGATGTTGTTTGGCTTGAGTGGAGATCTGTGGAAAACTAGTTCTCTTATGTTTTCCAAGTATGCAAGACTCACATGGGGGATTTTTCTCTTTGAAAATAGGGAGACCTTTGACCATGGAGTTCTTTTCTAGAAGTCTTAGACTCTGAAAGGGTAGATGTCCAAATCTTGTATGCCAAACCATATTTTCATTGGGGGTGGATGCACTTTGTGCATATGTTTGGATCAGATTTGCAGTTCTGAGGATCAGGGGAAACATCCTATTCTGAGTCATGTGGATTTCAGAAATCAATTTTCTGTTGGGGTTTTTATCATATATTCGACATGATGCTCCCTAAAAAAGTATCTTATAGCCATGTTCAATGAGTTTTCCTACACTTAACAGACTGTGTTTCATATCTGGAACATGATAGACATTGTTTATGTCTTTATTTACATTTTGTTTAGTAAGAATAGGTACAATTATTTTTCCTTGAACTTTGACTAAGGAATCATTTCCAAGTGTAATATAAGAGGAAATTGAAGAATCAATGCATGAAAGTAAATCGTTGTTACCTGTCATGTGATTGTTGCATCCACTATCCAACAACCAAAGATCTTTATGTTGTTCTTTAGTCATGTGGCATGATAGAAACATACCATGAGAGGTTTCTCCTTCATGATTTGAGACATGCGCTCTACCTAAGAGTTGATCTGCTTGCTTCTTCCTGCATTCAGATTCATAGTTTCCATACTTTTTGCAGTAATAGAATTGTATGCTTGATTTGTCATTTGATCTTCTCCCTTTGCTTCTTTGAGACTGGAAACTCGGATTCTAGTTCTGTTGTCTATGACCTCCACTTGAGTGAGGGTTACTTGGACTGCTCCCTCTTCCTTGGTGACTTCTTAATTTTTCTCTGCCTCTTCCTCTGTTGAAAGAGAATTGAGTTTTGAAGGCATTTGCGATTGACACATCTTTAAGAAGTAGTCTAGTCTCATGTGTCAACAAAGAGTCCATTAATTCATCTATTGAAAAATTTGATAGATCCCTGGATTCAAGGATTGTTGTAACGATCGTTTCAAATTTCTTTGGTAAAATTCTGAGTACTTTCTCAACAATGCGTTGATCAAGGATGGATTCACCAGTCAATCTGATCTGGTTTATGATTTCCATGACTCTGGTCATAAAGTGATCAACATTTTTAGACTTTGTCATTTTTAAAGTCTCGAAATGCATCCTCAAGGTCTGTAGTTTGATTGTTTTGACCCTATCATTTCCTTGGTAGGCTAATTTAAGGATGTCCCAGGCCTGTTTTGAAGTAACAACGCCTGTGATTTTTGAGAAAATAGAGTCATCCATTGAATTTTGAATCCATAATTTTGCCTTCTTCTCTCTGTTCCTCTGTGTTACCTGAGTAGTTCTTTGTTGGCTGGTCATGGCGACAAGGTCTGTGGGATCTGGTTCTACATTTCCAAGATCCACTGGATCCCAACACTCTTTTGCTTGCAAGAAGGATCTCATTCGAAAAGACCAAAACTCATAATTCTTTCCAAGAAGAATCGATCCTTGAGTTGGTTCTAAATTGCTAGACGTGGCCATATTTAAAGAATAAAAAAAAATTAAAAAACAGGATTTCACGTTTACCTAATTCCTGAGTGGAAAATCGGGTCTTCGAATTTCTTGCAGTGACTTCGGACTGAAAAATGTGGTGTAAGCCACTTCTTTGACTTCGATCTGGCTAGATCTGACTATCTGAGTGAAATATCTACTGATTCAAGGCTTTGAGATCTGTTATTTAACAACTATAGCAACTGTAGTGATTGTAGCCCCTCTAATGGTGGAATGGGTCCAAATGTGAACTCAGCCCCACACGGATAAGTTGAGCATGACCTCCTTCCCCACATGACCACTATCCGTGACCACTGGCTTAGCCCACAAAGAGCGTGCCACGTTTCGCAACCTCGAGAGTATTGGCATGTGATCCACTCCCGACTCTCCAACTCTCGAACTTCGAAAGGGGCTTAACGAGCCCTCATCTCCTCTCATATCCTCTGTTCACACAACCACGACGCTATGACCACAGTCCAATTTTTGGGATTTTGGGACTCCTGCAAGTGAACCCCACTTAACTATTGTTTCCTGAATCCCTGATCTCTAAAATCCCGATAGGGGTCTAGCACTTGCTAGCTCCTCCCCTAAAGTCTCTTGATGTGACCCTCGACTATGATCGGGGGCTTAAATCCGAGTGCATTGCGATTTCACGTGTTGGGACTTTGCGAGTGAGCCAACCCCGACTCCCGAAATGCCAAAATATTGGAGCTCCCAATCTGACGGTCCTGATTCTTCCATGATATGATGGCTCAGATCACGTAAGGATTTCACGTTTTGCGAGTTCTCAGAACTCTCGCTTCTGATTTCTCGATTGCCAAAATCGCGATGGCTCTGGAACGACGGTCCAAATATCTCTTTGATCGACGACTGCAACTTTGTCGGGGTTTCGCATTTTTTGAAGTCAGAGGATGGTGCACCTCTATCCTCCCGATTCCTTATTTCTCGATAGTGTCAGCTCGATGACTCACGATCTTTCTCGATCCAATGAATTAGATCGATTCGTGTTTTCGTAATTCATGAATTCTCACCGCCTTGATCTCTGACCTTTACACCCTGCGAAATGCTGAGATCTCACCACGTGTCCTCCTTGATGGACGATCATGATTGAATCGCGATTTCACACATCGCGAGTTCGAACAATTTTTTTCTTTGAAATTCTTGCTCTGCAAGTTAGTGAAGTGCCAAGTTCTTGCCACATGTCCTCCTTGATGGATGGTCCCAACGATTTCGGGACTTTGCGATTTAGCAAGTCGACTTTTCTATTGTGTGCTCCAGAGGACTAAACCTCGTGCAGTTTCTCTGGATCCAATGACTATTGGTCCACGTGGTACGAAATCCGACGGTCCTTTAGTGATTAATGCCTGTAGACCTTTTCTTGATCTGATGGTTGTTGTTTCTTTCGCCTTGATCTAATGGTTGAGACTCGTTCGCCTTTTCTGTGCTTTCCTCATTATTTCTGAGCTTGATTAACGCCTCATATCTATTAGCAGGACCGATCTTACAGCTGCATCTGCTTGTCCTTTACTTCTTTAGCATGTTCTTTGCTGCTTCTACAAAGAGTTTCTCCTGAAGAGGAAATTCACGAATATTTCACGAATTGGAAATAATTTCACGAATTCTTTAAAGAATACATGTATCTTTAATTTTTTCTTCCCTCTACAACTCTTCTTCATGAATCTTTCATGAATATTTAAATGCTCATGATTCTTTATTGTTCCTTCCTTCTGGTTCCTTGCAATTGTTGTCTGCAACGATATTTTGAGTATACCGGCGGACTTCTCTCCAAGCTTTGTGAAGAAACTATGTCCCATCCTCTCGTTGACAATTTAAGCTCTGCGCTTCTTAGGATCTGCATGCTCTCCAGTCTATGTGAAGAGGCTTACATCTGAAGCTCTGATACCATGATAAAATGGGAAGCATAGAATACAGCGAAAGAGTAGAGCAAAAATAATATTCAGTATATTGAGTACATGAGAAAAAGAGTGCATTCAAAAAAGGGAAAAGAGATGAGCTAAATAGGCTCAAGCAAATCAAGAACATCATGAAATGATAGTATAGTTGGCCAAGACAGCTAGCAGTGTATAGTCAGACTATTAAGGTTACATTATATTTAACAAGAAGGTTAAAGGTTTAGTGGAAAAGAAGGCAAGAAGAATTCCAAACAGTTTGAATCGACTTTTATTTAAGTACACTGAGCACCATACCCACATGAATCAACTGTATTATATACCGTACATATTATGATGAGTAGAGTCAAAGACAAGCTTTGATTTAGGTGTAGTGAGTGTCATAGAAACATGAATCAATCATATTATATACAATACTTATTATAATGAGTACATAGAGCCACAACAAATTCAATGGGTAGGCTATCTGGCATGCATTATAGCTTATAGGTATAGACCTAGATACCTATTAGAATTTATGACGGGCATCTTACCAAATTAAACTTCAATTTGACAGGTTAAATTTTCTTATACCAATAATTATTGAAGTGTGATTTTTAATCTACCTGTCAAATACGGGTTTGTTGAAATAATGTAACTGCGAAGAGCATTCTTATTATTATTGGATTAAATCCCCATTGCGGATTAATCATGTCATTATTATTATTATTATTGTTATTGGATTAATCCCCATTGTGGATTAATCATTTCGGTAATTGTATAAGGACCAAATCCCCTTTTGCGGATTGGTCATCGAACAATTACAAAGGGAAGAATAAGAAGTCGGCCCCAACAGTTATTATGGAAGACCCAGAATTAATTAAAGGTGGGTTTACCCACCCAGAGTGAGAGGTCGACCCTACTAGTTGCGACCTTTCACACGTGCTAGTCTTGTATAAATAAGAGGCTAGTGCCTCACTTCAAACACACAACTCACTTGCTCATTCTCTTATGAGGCAAGCTGCAATTACCAGAGAGAGGAGGAGAAGAGTGGCACATATCTTGGGGAGGAATTTATTTGTTGGTTTGAGTTATCTCTTGAACATTTTTTAAGCTATTTATGATAAGGAAGTTTTGCTAGGTTTTCTTCCCCTAGAGGGTCTCCCAGGATAAATGTTGTGTCTCTTGTGAATGTGTATTTCTTAGTGATATTGTTCTTATTATGCTCTTATCTATTGAAATGAAAAGAACTATAATAATGGCATAAACATTAACATGGGATTAGAGCCAACCTGAAGGAAACACTATTTGCAAGAGAAAAACGTCATTGTTGCAACACCTGCAAATTAGGGTTTTGAAAAAGTATCTCTTTTCAACCCCCTAACCTCCTAGAAAGCTGTGCCCTCCCTCCAGGATCAATTTGGCACCTAGATCACCTTTTCAGTGGCTAGATCTCCCGGAAAGTGAAAGCCTAGATTCACCAAAGTACCAAAAGAAACAGAAAACCAGTACCAGAAGTACCATAAGTATCAGAGTACCATAAGTACCAGAAGCACCAGTCTAGAAATCCGTAGATCAGATTTGACTGGGTAAAATTTGGATTTTCTCAGATCTGAGGACACCAAGCTACTCGCCTCAGCCAAGTACACCTCCTGGTAAGGTCAAAATTTGATTTCGAGCATTTTCAATTTTTGGTTATTTTTGTTGCCAAAAGTACAAGATGTTTGCAAGCACAAAGATTGTTGAGAAATTAGAAGGCATAGACAACTTCCGTGCCTGGAAGTATAGGATCGGTCTGATCTTTTCATTTAATGACCTATCAAGATTTATCAAAGAATAAGTGGAGGAACCTAAAGATGCCATAGAGAAAGAGAAGCATTAGAAGGACTCAATTAGGGCTCAGAGAATCATTGCAGATTCAATCAAAGACCACCTGATCCCATATGTATCGTCAAAGAAAACCCCGAAGGAGATGTTTGATGCTTTAAGAAAACTATATGAAGGAAATAACATCAATCAAAAGATGAATCTAAGAACTCAGTTGAAGAATACCAAGATGCATAAAGGAGAAATGATTCAAGAATATTTCTCCCGAATCTCAGAAATAAAAGAACAGTTGAAAGCGATTGGAGACACCATCGACGAAGACAAATTTGTAATAACTACCCTAAATTGTCTCACAAGACCTTGGGATGCCTTCATCCAGTCAATATGTGGCAGAAAGGAGAAACTACAATTTGAAAGCCTAAGGGAAGAATGTACCCAAGAAGAGACAAGGGTAGCCAACTGTGAAGCACTACTAGCAAGGGACGATGATCAAGCCCTAGCTACTCATACAAAAGGAGGAAGGAATAAACCCTACTT
>JZKD02S2142456.1:15487-34078 GCA_000966675.3 Picea glauca
TCATACTGTCTGATTAAATTTTGTAGCTCCTGTACAATGCTCTCATCCTAAATAAACTTAATACAAGAATATAAAAATTCCATGAGCTTCCTTACCTCTTTTCCTTCTTTTGGAAAAGCATACTGATCAAATGCTAGAGGCATTCCATATTCTCTTACTTATGGCCATGTATTTGATGAATAACCTTGGTCTCCTTTGAAATATTTTCTTGCTTCCTCAAATATTTTTCTTTCTTTCTTTGCATCAAAAATTTGTGTCTTCTCTATGGCCTTCTTGACTCCTGAGTCTTTTGTAGTCTTTCCTTGGGCCAGTCTGTATTCTCTTGTAACAACGTCTCCTCTAGTGTTAACAACAACTCTAGGTTTTTCTTCGCGAGGTTCAACATATATCAGTTGCACTTGTAGGTTCTATTGAGGTCATCGTCTTTCCTGAATCTTAGCTAGCATCACAGGACAATCTTCTATAACGTGTTTGAAGGAACCGCAGTAGCTGCAAGTAGTGCAAGGGTTATGACAATCCCTTGCTAATTGTCATGGTTGTGCATAGTTGTAACAAATGATCTGTCCTCAGCCTCAACCCATACCTCCTCCTCATCCTCATCCTCTAAATCCACTGTGAGGATTGAAGTTTCCTCTCTCAGGGGAGTTATACTACGTACTATTTCCTTCTTACTATACTTCGCCTTGAATTTTGTATATGTCCCTTGACATTTATTGCATGAGGTCATAAGCCCTACAATCCCTATAATCATTCCCCATAGACTTACAGAACGTGCAATACAAATTTTTGGGTGTTTGAACATATTTTTTCATGTAATAGCACTCACCAGGGCGATGTTTATTTATGCATACTTCGTACATGGGTAGGGTGACTTACTTAAAAGGGCTCGGAGCTCCAGAGGCTAGGTATTCATGAAATAAGGGACAATGTTCCTTGTCATGGCCTTCTGATTTGCATATGACACCAAATATCTTCTATTTTATCTTTTCCCTTGTCTTTCTTCATATTTTCGACCTGTAGAGACAAACTAGTTAGTTGACTCAATATTTGACTCATACCTGAGTTGGATTCTCCCATAGGGGTTGATTCTAACTTCATTGAAATCTCCAATGCCTTAGCCTGCGAAGCAATCTTCTGTTGCATCATAGGAACTCTAATGTGTGGTAAGAGGGCAACAATGAACCATTCTTTGTTCTGCTCATTTGGGATCTAAAAGTCAATCGGCCTGTTAAGGTCTTGAATCTCTGATCAAATTCCCAAAAGGGTTCGGCTACGTTCTGCTTGATCTCTTTCAGCTCTATAATACATTGTAACTCTGACTTGGGTTTCTTGAACTCTACAATCAATGTATTCTTGATCTCATTCAGCGGTTTAGGTTATACAAGTCCTTGGACAAGCTTCATGTACCAGCTCAGTGTGCGATCCCTTAGAGTAGTGTTGAATTGAGTTCTTTTAACAACTTCGTCAGTGACATTTTTAATGTTCCATACAGCTTCACATAGGAACCAATGTTGATTAGGGTCTTTAGATCCATCTCCCCTAAAAATAGGGAGCCTCATCTCATCTTCCATAGATCTTCCTGGGGTTCCTAACTGAGTATGTGGTGGAATACTAGTGACAGTGCTCTGAACACTCTGGTGGATTGGATTACTCTGATTTCTTAATGCTTCTAAATCAACGAGAGGAATAATAGTACTTACTTCAGTAGTCTGCATAGTTACTAAAGTCTCTGTCTCTTCCCGGTGAGGCTCTTCAACTTTCTCTTCCTCTGCCCTAGTGGGTTCTGAATGCTCTTTGTCCATCAGATCTGCCTCTTCTCCACTATAAAAACCCTCATCCCCGTAGTTCTTCTTAAACAGGTCCGCAAGATGAACTTCTTTGAATGCTCTCCCACTGCACGTATGTCCAGCCTCTATGTCGCTATCGCTGTCTGAATTCCTGAACATCAGATTTTCCCATATCCAACCAATCTACTATATCTTCAAGATGTTCTTCTCATGCAATAGAATCTTGATCCTCAACTTTAGAAAATGTAAAAAATTTCCTCTGGGTCCCTTGAAAAAATATCTCTTAGCTTAGCTATATGACTCTACTCTATCAACAACAAACTCGATGATGTACCCTCCAAAGGTACTATCAAACCAGTTATCTATTGTTCTTGATACGGCGTTATCAACTCTCTTGACCTTCTTGATTATCATCGACGTCCAGACCACAGGTGGCCTAGATCTGATCTCAAACTGGGTATCTGCTAACCTAGCTAACCACTCGTATAGCTCTTGATGGATTCCTCCAAAGAAAATCTCATGTATATCGATAAAGATATATCTTCCTAACCAATCTTCTATACTAAGATTAGGGTTCTTATTCTGGGATACAGCGAAGTCCTTTTCTTGATCCTCTATCCACTTTTGAATATATGTCTTTGATGGGAACCACCTTGACATTCCCTCAAGAATATTTTTTTCTAGGCAACAGAACCATTTGTTGGCACAGGGGCAGACCCAGGGTTCAACTCCAAGAGCACACCAACAAGCCCTAACTATTGGCCCTTTCAACAACACCTGCGAAGCAGATGCAGTCTCACCCGAAGCAGCTATGGGGGGTTTGCAGGAAAAAGATGTCTACAACCAAGGGAAATATCAAGTGGATCCAACACTAGAACAATACAACATGCATATGTCACTTATCATCTTAGATCTATTACACACATCTATCAGATCTAACACAATAATGCAATAACAATATATCAAAGGGAAAAGAACAAAGCATCAATCACACACAACACAAGGTATACGTGGTTCACCCTCTCTCTAGGGCTATGTCCAAAGAACTGTGCTTTATAATATATTAAGATGAAGCGTACAGTTCTTGTCTACACTGTCAACTAGTATATCTTCTTTCTTCTCCTCTCTCTCTCTCCCCTCCCTGCACACCCAGCTGAAGTGTTGATCTTTTCACCCAGCTAAATATCTTACAATACAGAAAGCTCTCGTACTCAGCACTTCTCTCTCATACAATATTACTCACTCGATCACCCAATGAAAAAGACAACATTAATCATAATCACCAACAACAACCCAACCCAGGTCCTTTAGACCTCTATTTATACATTACAATCACTCACCGACATCCTTAGGCCGAAACCTAAGTGTCAAAACCCTAGAAACCAAAACCCTAGGTGTCTAAAACCCTAGTTCAACTTGAACTTCATTTTCAGGGCTTCGCCAGCCTGTCTTTCCTTCCTTCCCACGTGGTGCTCCAAAGCATCCAACGGTGGACTTTTCCGCTTGTTGAGTTGTCCATGATCCTTCTTCCTTGTTGATCTGTCAACCTCGATCTCCTCATCCAACGGCTTTCTTCCTTTTACTTCGGTCCATCTTTTCTTCTCTTTTTCTCACTTCGACTTAGTAACAGTCATTGTGTCTTCTGCATAGTTCTCATTTTTCCTTTTCTTCCTTGATCTTCGCTTACTTTCATAACCAAGTGCCAACACCTGGAATTTCCAGATTAAAATTAAAACTAAAATTTACCTCTTTTTCTTTACATGCAATAAGCATTTCTCTTCCACTGCTAGACATATGTGAACATGTCATTTTATTGGTTGTACTTTCTCATTTTTATGATTCAGTTCCTATCAACAATGTCTCTAACAACTCTATCTCTTCATTCCACCTAGTAGGCATTTCATCAGAATGCTTCTCTATAGTTTCTTGTTGGCTATATTCATGAGCTAATTCTTATTCACCTGTAAAACCAAATCCTTTTGATTGTTTGTCAATTCCTTCATCATTGAAATGTGTATGTGTGCTCTCTTGGTTGTCTTCATGAGACAACATAGCCTCATTCTCCATCAAAATGAAATTATGATCTTTCCCTCTCAAAATGTCTTTGTTCATTTCCTTCTCTTCCTCCATCTGCATGACAGCTTCAAGTGATTGTCTATCACCTTCTTTACCTACAAACGTACACAAATCATTAGTTTTAAAAATACTAAGGCCTTCATCCTCTCTCAATTCCTTTGTCAGCATGTCCTTATCATGTTGATCTGAACTCTCCAAAGAGTCTATGAGACTGTCAACTAGTCTCTTCTCCACATCATCCTCTCCAAGGATGTCTCCTTTCTCTGGTTCACAATAGTGATCTCCTTCCTTTGTTGTCAATGGCATGTATCTAAACTCAGTTCCTATGAGTTTCTCCTTCTGTATCAAAGCATTCATCCTCTGCTTCAATTCCTGCAATMTTTTCCAAATMTTCTCCTCATATGAYTGYATCATTGGCCACTAGACKTTCTTCTTCATACTCCATCCATGTMTCTAGCTCTCTTGCATCTCTTCCTCTTGTAGTAGATTCACCATGTAACTAAGTTTACCTTTTATCTCAGTTATCTCTCTAGMAAACTCTTGTTGAATCATCTTCTCCATGCACTTTACCTTRGCATATTTCCTTCTATTGTGGCTTTCCTCTGAACCTCTGYAATGACCTTYAGTGATCATTGTCTTCCCATCCTTTGTGAACTTCATCTATTCACCTATGGGCTACCTCTAATCCTTCTCTTGAMAAGCCTCCATACATKTCTTCATACCAATTCAAGCTTCTCTCTGAGCCTGACCTCTTGGTATCTAATTRGTTCTCTGTCTCTAGAACCACCTTTTGAGAAACTCMTTTGCTCATCTTGGGCTTCTACAGTACTCCACTTCTTCTGAGAACATKCAACTTTTTCCTCCTTMTCCAACCTTYAGTTGGATCCTCAAGGTTCTTTKCCACTTCTTTCTTCAAGAACAGAATTGTTCTTCTATCACAGAMTCCTAGTTGTCTGCTGCTATCAACCTTCAGTTTGTTTTAACCTRCAAAAAAACTCAAAACTAGAGTTAGAATAAGAGCATATCAGCCTTCAATATATCTGCATGATCTTATTCCACAATTCATCTGCACTTGAATGGACTATTATTTTYSTCTGCTTTGTTCTATCAKATTTCCCTAAGTATGAATTACTCTGTGTAGAATATCTTTGACCTCCTTATGTATTCTCCTATGCTTACTATATTATTATCAGATTTCCAACTTGAACTCCACCTTCACATTTTGTCTCTGCAATTCTGTAATTCCCTATCAAGAGCATTCCTTTCTCTGATACCAAACTGATGCAAGTTAGATATGAATTGTTCCAAATTCTTTGTGAACTTGGCCTAAATCCAAATCTACTGCTAACTCATCCCACATTTAGAGTGACCCAATTTATCTTAGGGTGCTCTAAACCCTTAACATGGTTCCTAGGATTGATCTCTAGTCTTTGTTGATTCAAAATTATAACAGAGAAATTTTGGTTATGTTATCCCTCGAGATCTTAATAGAAGCTCCTTGTGTCTAAACCCTTTACCAGGTCTCTTAATCTCTTTTATCCCTCTCATCCAATCCTTAGCTTCTCACGCTCTCTTTTCAGCTCCAGTGTGCATGTGCTATGACCATGTCCCTTACATCCTCCTTCATTCTATGATGTATATCTGTCTACTCCCAGATCCCACAAGTGTAATGGATTGCAGAACCATAAATAGCTTGAACTTTAACCTTCCTCCCGATCTCTGCAATGTAAATATGCTCATCCATTGTAGGTCAAAGTTCACTGTTGATCTGTTGATCTATTGATATCAACGATCCTAGTTTATTGCAGGGTGTGAGGTAGCTCGCCCATTAATTTTCCTTTGGACTTCCGCAGTTGTTCTCATCTGTTGATTTGACAGTCATGACTTAATCATTCATTGACCTGAAGGTCCTCCTCTCTACCTCCAGATCTGTCAGTCATGACTCATTGATTATCGATTACTCCTTTCCTCATGATCGAACTGTTATCAACCATTGGTAAAATGATTGAACGTTTGTTGACACTTGCTTGCTACTTCTGATTTTCTTCCTTGTTGTTGTCTTCTTCTTCTGAGACATATTCCTCATCAGCTTCCATATCATCTCAACCTCTATGTCCAGCTAGTCCTTTGGTTGGTACATACTCTACCATTTGTTGTTGTTGTCCACTAATTTCTTAATCATGTCTTGAATTATATCTTCAAGATTCTTTCATTTATTTCCTTCTTTTGTTCCACTAATTGACACATTCATTTTCTCTTCTACTTGAATCAGGTCTACATATTCTCTATATTCTTCATCTTTAATCAGCCATCTTTCCAAAAAATTTAACTCTTCCTCAATACTTATCACTTGAGGACCACCTTCACCTTTAGGAACTAGTCTAGGTTCTACTTCCATGTCATGTTCATCTTCCACTTGTATGCCTGGAATTTCCAGATTAAAATTAAAATTAAAATTTACATCTTTTTCTTTATATGCAATAAGAATTTCTCTTCCATTTCTAGACATATGTCAACATGTCCTTTTATTGGTTGTACTTTCTAATTTTTCTAATTCAGATCCTATCAAAAATCTCTCTAACAACTCTATCACTTCATTCCAACTGGTAGGCATTTCATTAGAATGCTTATGTACAACTTCATGTTCATTATCTTCATGAGCCAATTCTTCTTCACCTGTAAAACCAAATCCTTTTGATTGTATGTCAGTTCCTTCATCATCCAAATGTGTATGTGTGCTCCCTTGGTTGTCTTCATGATACAACATAGCCTCATTCTCCATCAGAATGAAATTCTGATCTTTCCCTCTCAAAATTTCTTTGTTCATTTCCTTTTCTTCCTCCATCTTCATGACAGCTTCAAGTGATTGTCTATCACCTGATTTACCTACAAACATACACAAATAATCAGTTTTAAAAAAAATAATGCCTTCATCCTCTCTCGATTCCTTTGTCAACATATCCTCATCATGTTGATCTGAAATGTCCAAAGAGTCTATGAGACTGTCAAATAGTCTCCTCTCCACATCATCCTCTCCAAGGATGTCTCCTTGCTCTGGTTCACAATAGTGATATGCTTCCTTTGTTGTCAATGGCCTGTATCTAAACTCAGTTCCTATGAGTTTATCCTTCTGTATCAAAGCATTCATCCTATGCTTCAATTCCTACAATCTTTCCCAAACCTTCTCCTCATATAACTGCATCACTGGCCACTAGAATTTCTTCTTCATACTCCATCCATTTCTCTGGCTCTCTTGCATCTCTTCCTCTTGTAGTAGCTTCACCATGTAACTGATTTTAAATTTTATCTCAGTCATCTCTCTGTCAAACTCTTGTTGAATCGTCTTCTCCATGCCCTTTACCTTGGCACATTTCCTTCTGTTGTGGCTTTCCTCTGAATCTATACAATGACCTTCAGTGATCATTGTTTTCCCCTCCTTTGTGAACTTCATCTATTCACATGTGGGTTGCCTCTAATCCTTCTCTTGACAAGCCTCCATACATGTCTTCATACCAATTCAATCTTCTCTTTGAGCCTGACCTCTTGGTATCTAATTGTTTCTCTATATCTAGAACCACCTTTTGAGAAACTCCTTTGCTCCTCTTGGGCTTCTGCAGTACTCTACTTCTTCTAAGAACATTCAACTTTGTCCTCCTTCTCCAACCTTCACTTGGATCCTCAAGGTTCTTTGCCACTTATTTCTTCAAGAACACAATTTTTCTTCTATCACAACCTCATATTTGTCTGCTACTATCAACCTTCAGTTTGTTTTAACCTGCAAAAAAACTCAAAACTAGAGTTAGAATAAGATCATACCAGCCTTCAATATCTATGCATGATCTTATTCCACCATTCATCTGCACTTGAATGGACTATTATTTGTGTCTTCCTTTTTCTATCATATTTCCCTAAATATGAATTACTTTGTGTAGAATATCTTTGACCTCCTTATGTATTCTCCTATGCATACTATCGTCTTATCAAATTTCCAACCTGAACTCCACCTTCACATTTTGTCTCTGCAATTCTGCAATTCCCTATCAAGAGCATTCCTTTCTCTAATACCAAACTGATGCAAGTCAGATATGAATCATTCCAAATTATTTGTGAACTTGGCCTAGATCCAAATCTGTTGCTAACTCATCCCATAGTTAGAGTGACCCAATTTATCTTAGGGTGCTCTAAACCCTTAACAGGGTGCCTAGGATCAATCTCTATTCTCTGTTGATTCAAAATTCTAACATAGAAATTTTTGTTTTGTTATCCCTCGAGAGCTTAATAGAAGCTCCTTGTGTCTGAACCCTTTACCAGGTCGCTTAATCTCTTTGAGCCCTCTCATCCAATCCTTATCTCCTCCCACTCTCTTTTCATCTTCAGTGTCCAGGTGTTATGACCACGTCCCTTATGTCCTCCTTCTTTCTACCACGTAGATCCATATTTTCCTGGATCCGACAACTGTAATGGATTGATGAACCACAACTACCCTGAACTTTAACCTTCCTCCCGATCTCTGCAATGTCATGTTATTGCTTAGATTTTTTATTCCATAAATTTAAGCAATAACATGACATTTTACATGTACACTAATTTACAAATATTTAAATAAATAATACTTGAATATTTTATATATACATCAATTTGCAAATATATCTTACAAATATTTAAATAAATAATAGTTTTCCAAATTGGTAAAGGTATAAATTTGTAAAAAAATATCTTAATATTTCAATCATTTCTTTCTTCTTTGGTTCACATACTTACTTAACCATTAAGGTAGACTCAAATATCATGGCTAACCTAAAACTATTTTTCTTCCTCCCGAGTTATTGTATGCCATATGAAATGAAAAAAAAACCAAAGTAGTGTCATGATAACAAGGTTATGTGGTAGCATATATACCAGTTGAAATAGGCAGAAATAGTTTGTGGTAGGATCTCCTTGCAGTCGTTGGTACAATTATGTGGTAGGAACACCCAATTATGTGGTAGGAGCTCCTTGTAGTCATTGGCATAATGACAATTATGTGGTAGGAGCTCCTTATAGTCATTGGCACAATGGTAATTATGTGGTAGGAGCTCCTTGCAGTCATTGGCACAATGACTCCTTGTAGTCATTGGTTCAAAGAAAAGGAATACAAACAAAACTTTTGATTCAAGAGCCATGTTTTTATAAAGGGTTGTTTATAAAGGGAAGGTTTCCTGCCAAATGTTGTAAGAGAGGACTTTTTGTTATCCAATGGGATGGGAATGGGAATTCAAAGATTAATAAATATTAATTTTCATACTTACATCGGATGAATTTTTTATGAGCTCCCTGAGGAAAATATCCTTGTTGTTGTAGAAAGTGTTAATGATGAGGCTAAGCAACTGATTAATTTCATCCTGGAAATAAAAAGTCTTGAACTCGCCACTCTCTATGTTGACGTCCGTCGAAATTCTCGAACTCGCCACTTTCTATGTTGATGTTGTTATAGAACAAGTAGTAGGCTTGGAAAATCCCAACCCAACCACTAAATGGTGACAACTAAGAGGTCGCCTACCTACTATCACCTTAGGCAGGTGTCCCTGTCACTTTAGAGGTGAGGTAGTCACCTCAAGGGGGGAATCCTGGTGACCCTGGGGGGAATGAGATGGAAAAAGATGAAGATGGATATGATGTCCCTAGAGGTCAAATATAAATGGTATTAAGGTATTGGAATGGATTCTTGGGAAGGTGCAAGGGTTGCCAAGTATTTTGAGTAACCTGCAAATGGTGAAATCCCTTCCCGAGACACAAGAAAAACAAGCATATATTGCAATATAATCAATTGGACAAACAAGTTAAGGTTGTTGTCCCTAATAGAAGTTTTTAATAACAATTTATATCACAATATAAATTCTAGAGATCAAGTGAAATATACAAGAGAAAGAATAGCCAAATACTAGCAAAACTCAAGATTAAAGGCCAAGACACTAGCATGAAAAGACAAATCTGTTGTAAACACTTTTCTACAGAAAATTGTATCATCCTTATGGTGGTAAAAATCAATGTGTTACAGAAATAAAATCAGCCGCTAAAACTCCAAACTTTGCCAAAAGGTGCGCTAGAGCAAGAAATACAAGTGTGCAATCTTTGGACAATTTTCAATGGTTGATTAGAGAGTTATTCAAACAATTAAGTTAGGGTTTCTACAACCATAATGGCTGAATATGTAAATTTGTAACAGCAGAAAGAACTATCCCTTTGATTGGGACTCCCTAGTGGTTGTGAGGTTCTCTAAGCACAACGAACACAACCCAAGTTGCAAAAAGTAAATATGATAAGAAATGATGTTTCCCAATGCAATTATTTGTTTCTCCAATGCAAGATTAGTGCCTTTAGTTATGGACTAATGGGGTCAAAATAAAGAGCTAGGATTACTAAACCCTTGGGGGTGTAAATCCTCTTACTTCCCAAGGCAAGTAAACTAGCTAGGGTTTGAATATGAGGGGAGTAAATCCTCTTACTTCCTCAACAAAAACATTGTAAAAAAGCTTGATAAAATGGTGGAAACTAGGATAGGGGTGTATATCATTATACTCCCTATCCATCCTTAGCCAAAACAACCTTAACGTGAATTACAAATGATAATAACAAGTTAAAGAAACCATACCATTCAATAAAAAGTTCTTAACATGCCAAAGTAAACCTCCACAACATCAAAATTGACCTCCAAGAGATAGTGCACCATCATCATCATCAACCATAGCCATAAAAGCATTATTCCATAGCACAAAAGGAAAAATACTTCAAGTGTAGCGAAAATTTCAGACCAAATACTTCTCACAAGAGGAGAGTTATGTTATAATTATATCTTATTTATACAAAATGTCACTAAGATAGTTTGTCCACATAATTAAGGGTAAACCAAAAGACTAGGGGCCAACAACCCTTATATTTCCCCTTTTACAAATTAATATTAAACAATTCACTTTAATTTCACTTTTGCACAAAGAAAAATCCCTAGTTACATGGACGTCACCCCTTTAGGGTATGTTTTGGCACTAGGAGAAGGTCGTTGGTGATGGAGGAGTGTAGAAAGGATTCCCAAAGACACATTTCAAGCATCCCAAAAAATTCCTTCATGATCAAGGATCAAGCCCCTAAAAACTTCCAAGGATCTGAATTCATAACATAATGATAAGTGAATCCAATAAATAAATGAGCGACCTAATCATGTGCATCAAATATTACTATTCCAAACAATTAAGTGCTCAAATACATTATGCGACTTTTCAATCTTAAATATGGGAGGGTTGATGAGATGTCCTATTGAGTAGATCTTTCCCTAGGTCAAAGAGATTTTCCAAGAGATCCCTCTCTAAGGCATGTAAAGTGGGTGAAGTGGTTAGGTTCAAGACTCAATGGGCATAGGGTTCATGACATACAAGAGGTTGTAGTGTCTCATTCATGGGTGCCTTTGTAGAGGGTGTGCGGTACCTTCGTTTCCAATGCATTTTTTCCAAGCCCATTATTTTTCCATTCTTTGTTTATTTCATAATTTAAGGACAAGTTGAAGGCCACTACCCTGCCGTGGTTTCCAGATAATGACAATGTCACCCATAGATACCTAGTGGAAATGAGAAGGCTATCTCATGATGAGACCCCCTTTCTCTCAACCATGCAACTGAGAGCCATTACCCTGGCTTGGTGATGAGATGATGGTAATGTCATACCACTAGATATCCATGGACATGATAGGCCAGCTCGTAATGAGACCTCATATCCTCCAACTATACTTTTAAGCATTCTTAATCATATTTATTTTAGGTCCCCCTTTTCTCAAATATAAGCGTTTCATTTATTTCTTGGGTGATCCCTGGGAAAAGCATATAGAAGGTTAATACATAGGATTTTATATTTTACCCAACATAAATCCATCTAGGCCTTCAACCCCTTCTTCCCATAGAATGAGGGACAACCCCTTCTTGGGTCAATACACCCTAAAATCCCAAGAGATATGTAAATGGGGGGAAATAGTGATGAACAGTGGTAAGTATGGTCGAGAACAGTACGATGGCTCTTCAAGGGATTTACTAGTAGAAAACCCATTGCCAAGGAAGACCACTTACTAGGGCACAATGTCAACCACCAAGGTGAAGTAGGGAAAAAGACATAATGTCCAAGCATATATCATGAAATCTAAAACAATCTAAGATACAACATACTTAAATGCCTCAAATATTGAAATGATTCTCACCATAATAGCGACTTGTACCTCATGGAGCAAGGTCCACTTCCTTCCAGAAGCCAACTGGTGCGGTGGATGTCATCTGCAAATATGCGACCTCTGTGGTGGTGAGAAGGGTTTCCATCTGTGAAAAATGATATTGTTGGTCATGTAGTATCTTGGCACTCCATATCTGCAACCTGAGAGCCTCGAGACATAATCTCCAAAATGGGGATAATAGACGTCTTCCATTGAAATGAAAATAACAATGAAGAAAAACATAATAAAATAGATTAGGGAACTAGACAAGTAATCAATAATTTAATATCCCTCAAAACCCATAGGAGAGATAGAAATCCCCAATAATATATATTGGAAACTCGACCAACATCAATAACTCATACAAAGCTTTGTGAATGTGTATATCTAATCGTAGGGTGGTGGGGAGGTGGTGAAGTGGTGACAGTAAAGGGTGATGGGCATGCAAATGGGCACAATGAGCCACCAACTACAACGATGAGAGCCATCAGCTAAAATGACAGTGTAGTGACATGAGAGAGGATACTAACAATTATAGGAGGGTAAATGGTTGCAATGACAGGAGAGATGATACTGACAATTACAGGAGGTTAATCATTTTGATCATGTTTAATTCATCCACATAATGTTACTAACATTGTATGTATTGAATACTACGACGTTGTTTCCAACAGTTTAACCGTCATTGCTAGAATAAGACTTCAAATACAACCACCAATCATAATCCAAAAAAATAATTTATAAATAATTTAAAATAAAACTTATTTTCTAAACCGTGGTTATAATGTGCATATGAGATCAATCAATTGCAAACTAATATGCAGTCAATGACCATATCATTACCATATACCATATCCGTCAGTAGTTATAATAATATCTCTTAATTCTTTTACATGCCCAAAAGTTTGCAAAAAGGTAATCCCAACTCTTGTTCCTCCTCCTAAGTCTTTTCTCCAACAAAAATATGCATCCCCTTCCAATCTTGATCTCATCCCTCTACTCCCCTTTTTCTCACCTTATTTATTCCCTTTTTTATTTTTCTCACCTTATTTATTCCCTTTTTTATTGTGCATTCCATCACATTTACCTTATACTCTTTTGATTATTTTTGTATCTTTATTAGTACTTGTCAACGAAGGCATTATTGTAATCTCCTTGTCGTGAATGGTCATTGAATTTTGGTGACGAAGCATGGGCTCCAAAAACATTTTCCATGGTTTTCTAAAGTTTTTATTTTTGTTTTCTTTTATAAATTTGAAATTTTTTAAAACCTTTATCTAAATTATAAATTTTTTTTTTTTTTTATAAATTTTAAAAATTTTAAAACCTTTATCTAAATTATGATTAGCAAATTTCATTGATGTGAATAAATAAATCCACCCATCTAAGGGGTTTAGAAATTAAGAAAAAATAAATAATAAATAATAAAAATGGATGGTGTGACCTTTGGTGATAGGGAAGGAGGTTTTAATGTCTCATTAGTTGAGGGTCCATTAAATGCAATGTTTACTGCATTAACCCTCTTTTTTATTCATTTGGTAGCTTTTCGTTGGGAGGAGGATTCGTTAACTTGTAGCTTTGGCCCATGATGAAGTTGAGCATCATTGCTTCTTTAGTGCGATAGTGTCTTTGCAGCTCTATATTGATGCCTGTGGTGGTTATAGTTATGTTTGGTTCTTTATGGGATCCTTGTTTTGAGGTGTCAATGTGTATTTTAGACTTGTTGTGTAGTTCATGGTTTGGAATTCTTCATGGTGCAAGATGTGATTTTAGGTGTTGTAATTCTGGGTTCATCAATTCTTTATGGTTGCTCAGGTAGATTTGGTTCTTTCATCATTTGTAGGGGTTGTTGCAGGGAACATGTATGATTTGTTAGAAATAAATGGATGTGCTCATTTTTCCATAGAAAATATAGCAATATTGTCTCCCAACCATAGGCTCAAAGGCCATCCCCCAGTGCCTTAACCTTGACAGACAAAATAATTCCAGTAGCAGATCAATAGCCAACCAAGGGTATCACACATTTCTCCAAGGGTATCACACCAAGAAAGAATAACCAAAAAGCAAGCAGAAATTCCAAACCATAACCAAGAGAAAGTCCAACCAAAATCCAAAATCCCAGTTGCAGCTACACTCCCTCTCCAAACTTCTGCACCACTAGTCCTTATGTAGTTGTGAGAGTGAGAGTGACAAATGAGCTATAGTGCCCTCTATTTATACTGCTCTATCTCACTTGACTCGGCTGACTTCTCTTTCTGGAGGCTAATAACTCAATATTAAATATTCTCTTGAATCGACTTGTTTCCTAGGGTTATTATCCAATGTTTTAGGGTTTCTCTTGCTTCCCAGAATATTCTAGTATTTTCAAAGGTTACACATGGAGGTTAATACCTACTGCAGCTACCATAATATCAACACTCCCTCCTAGATAGGGAGGTATTAAAGGTAATGGTATTGAGCACAAACAGACCATTCAATTGGTAGCATCATCATAACCACATAGGTTATCTCATGATCATGTAGATCAACTCACGAGCAACATTATCACTATCAGTATCATCAAATAACATCAACTGCATCATCCCTCGAAGTCATACTCCATCTGAGTAATCGAGCATGATGATGAATAAGTCACTCACTCCACAGAGTGATACACAGACTATTATTCTAATCCAAACATATGTCCTAGAAGAATAATTGTTCCAATAGATGTTGGAAGCCACGCCATG
Organism: Picea glauca; assembly: GCA_000966675.3. Lineage (NCBI taxonomy): Eukaryota > Viridiplantae > Streptophyta > Pinopsida > Pinales > Pinaceae > Picea > Picea glauca. The sequence goes on from JZKD02S2142456.1 coordinate 30,307, forward strand.
GGCTACAATGACTATTCTTCTAATTTGAACATGCATCCTAGAAGAATGATTGTCCTAGACCATTTTCCCTCTGGTCACTACTATGAATTCATGGATACATACCATTATTCTAATCCGGACATATGTCCTAGAAGAATAGTTGTCCATGGTACATCAACAATCTGTCAACCTGGACCATTCTCCACAGGGAGAATGTATGTCCATCAGTAGTCAGTCTTTCCTAACCATTCTTTGCCTGGAGAATGTTTTTCCATCAGCACAATAAATATCTGATGCAGGAGCATTGCCAACAGGTACACATGGAAGTACAAATTATCACCTAAGGACCAATCTGGAGTCACGGACACTAGCCAGTACTGCAATCTTTTAAAGCTAATAGAAAAACACTAAAAGGAAAGATCACGTGTGTAGACATAATGAGCATGCGTGACTTGGGAGTTTAACCATAGTCTCAATGTAACCTCAATTAGATAGCAGTTAGTTTGTTTCTTTTGTATAAAGAGATGTTTTGTACGCCCAAAAGAGGATTTACGATAATTATGAGCAAGTAGGAATCTCAGAGTAGTAGTTGTTGCTTTGATTTTAGTTGTAACCATTTTATTGATTTTGAATGAAGATAACAAAGAAAAATTGATCCAGTGTATGGTGTGAATAGTGTTTGCAATTTCTCTGTTGTTGTCTAAATCTTTTGAAGAATGAATGAATCTTGCTACAAGTGTATGTAGATTTGAAATTAATGCATAAGAATTTAAATCGCTTTTCTTCGTGAGCTGGTGCAAGGTGTGCACACAGTTCGCAAGGAGTGCGTTGAAAGGGTCTGTTTCAAATCATAAAGCTCAGAAGAAATAGCGTAATACTTTCTTTTCATGAATTATAAAGAGGCTACCGCAAGGAGTGCACAGTCGTCGCAAGAACTCGAATATTGTGTAAAGATCTATTGCAAAGAGTACACAGACTTGGAATCCGACGAAGAGTTGAAGTGACTCCATAAAGATGTCAAAGGACGAGAGCGGAAGAACGCCAGGAAGGTGAAAAAGGATTATTTTCAAGAACCTTTGGATCTAAGTTTGACGAATTTTCTAGAAAAGAAAGAAGTGCTTGGGAGATCGAAATCTTTGGAAATATCAAGCTCAGGAGGAGTAGCACTTTCCAAGAAGTGAGAACGAGATCCAAGAAATCGACTCACGGGAAGGATAAAGGTCGAAGTATTTAAATCCTTTCGAAAATCTTCTATGTCTGAAGAAATATTTAGCTCAGAGGGAAGATCTGGACCATCCAATCAACGTCCAGACAACTAGGAGCAAGCGCATAGGAGAAAAGGTCTCAGTCGTTCGATCTGAGCACCTAAAGATCATAGTCGTCTGATCAAGGTAAAGTTCACTAACATTAAATCTTTGAAAGTGTACAGGAGAATCGGACTCACAAAACTTTGAAATCATCAGAGTTGTCCATTGTCAAGGAGGACACATGGTGAGAGATCATCATTTTGCTGACTCACAGAGTTAAAAGGTCAAAGAGCGGAGTTGTGAGGATTTGCGAAATGCGAAATCGCAAAAAGATCATAGTCGTTGATCGTTCTGAAATCATCGAGACTGTCCATCGTCGAGGAGGACACATGGTGGGAGCTCAACATTTCGCTGACTCATGACTCGATTGAGTCAAAGTTTGAGTCACGAGAACTCGCAAAACATGAAATCACAAGAAGATCTGAACTGTTGATCAAAGGGGATATCTGTATCGTTGATCCAATGCCATCGTGACTTCGGTTATTGGAAGAAATGAGGTGAAAATTATTTTGGCCTCGCGATATGTGAAACCCCAATGAGATCTGAGCCATCAGATTATGGGGGAATAAGGATCATCGGATTGGTCTCTAAAATATCGGCATTTAAGATATCGGGAGAATGGAGGTAGCAGCAGTCCCAGAGTCGCGAAATGCGAAATCATGATGCACCTTTCATTTAAGCGTGTGGTCACTGCCAGCGGTCATGTGAGGGAGGGGGGCTTAGCTAAGAGAGAGATAGCACCTAATTACGCTAAAGCTTTAAAGTGTTAAGGAGAATCCTGTGGGTTCCATAAAACATGTGCCTTAAAAATAAGGTGGCCTATTCAGTTAATTGAGGTTCCTGAGGGGACAAAGAGTCAATCAGACTCAATTTCTTGATCAATCCTAGACCGGGAGGTCACACAGCCCTTAGGGGAGAAGGGGGATCTGCATCAAGTGTTATCAGAACTAATCTTTGTCTGTAGATTTCAGGCAAAGGAGAAAAATAAATTGAAGTTGTACTATGTGTGTAAGAGACAATCAACAAAATGCCACCAAAGAGACAAGGGGAGCCAACTTTAACCAATTGCGTTGTAGAAAGATATATGCGAGAACTTCGTGCAAGGTTGGAAGTGATGGAAGAAGTGCAGAGAAGAGCACCTGATGTTGGAGATGTTAGCAATGCAGAGAGCGAAAATGTAGAAGTCGAAGAAGTTGCAGGGGAACACATTGTTGAAGAACACTTGCTAAGAGTAGTTGTTAGATTGGGATCTAGAGCCAAGATAGAGGTCCCAATGTATTAAGGAATTTAGATGATGAAGAGCTGTTGGATTAGATAAGGTCCATGGACAAATATTTTGATTATGAAGATGTCGATGGGGAGAAAAGGGTGAGACATGCTATCACCAGGCTTAAAGGACATACAACACTGTGGTGGGATGAACTGCAGGTTGAGAGGAGAAGTAGAGGCAAACAGAAGATAAAGAATTGGGACAGAATGGTAGCCAAGTTGAAGGATAAATTCATGCCCAAATATTATCAGATCAATCTGTTCAAGAAGCTGCAGAACCTGAGACAAAAGAGTATGACAGTCAAAGAATACACAGAGGCGTTCTACAAGCTGAACATCAGAGTTGGACAAAGAGAGCGGGACGAAGAAAAAGTTGCCAGGTATATGAATGGCCTGAGGTATGAAATCCATGATCATATCAGCATGATGTTGGTAAGGACAGTGGAGGATGCTTATTAGTTTACTCTAAAGGAAGAAGAGAAGTTGGCCAGAAAAAAAATCCAACGAGGTAGAGGTAAAATCTCAACACCGAACAAAGGCAAGGGAGTTTCCCATGACAAGGCACATAATTCCAAGGATGAGGTTGAAACTCCACACAGTCACTTGGAAAGAGGAGGGAGTTCCCGAGGGAGACAGGGTGGTGGAATAAACTCTTCTAGAGGAAGAGGCAGAGGAGGAATAATATGTTATGCATGTGGAAAGATAGGGAACATGTCTTGGGAATGCCCTGAGAAAAAGAAAGAAGGAGGAGAAGCTCACATTTCAGAAGCACAGAGAGAGAATGTTGAAGCAGAGGGAGTAGAGGATGGAACATCCTTGATGATGAGAAAGGTTCTCTTAAAACCAGAGGTAGAAGTTAAAAGGCCAGTACATAGGAACAGTCTATTAAGGACAACTTGAAATACTAAAGACAGAGTATGCAAGGTGATAATTGACAGTGGGAGCACTGATAACTTAGTATCCATGGATATGGTGGAGAAATTGGAGCTAGATACAACTGCACACCCAGAGCCATATAAAGTCTCATGGTTGCAGAAGGGACACCAAGTAATGGTTACTAAACAATGCTTGGTTGAATTTAAGATAGGAGGATATAGAGATGAAATTGTGTGTGATGTAATTCCCATGAATGTATGCCATATTTTGTTGGGAATACCATGGCAGTTTGACAGGAATGTCATTCATGATAGGAGGAAAAATACATACACCTTGGAGAA
>JZKD02S2142456.1:34088-44698 GCA_000966675.3 Picea glauca
TCATACTGTCTGATTAAATTTTGTAGCTCCTGTACAATGCTCTCATCCTAAATAAACTTAATACAAGAATATAAAAATTCCATGAGCTTCCTTACCTCTTTTCCTTCTTTTGGAAAAGCATACTGATCAAATGCTAGAGGCATTCCATATTCTCTTACTTATGGCCATGTATTTGATGAATAACCTTGGTCTCCTTTGAAATATTTTCTTGCTTCCTCAAATATTTTTCTTTCTTTCTTTGCATCAAAAATTTGTGTCTTCTCTATGGCCTTCTTGACTCCTGAGTCTTTTGTAGTCTTTCCTTGGGCCAGTCTGTATTCTCTTGTAACAACGTCTCCTCTAGTGTTAACAACAACTCTAGGTTTTTCTTCGCGAGGTTCAACATATATCAGTTGCACTTGTAGGTTCTATTGAGGTCATCGTCTTTCCTGAATCTTAGCTAGCATCACAGGACAATCTTCTATAACGTGTTTGAAGGAACCGCAGTAGCTGCAAGTAGTGCAAGGGTTATGACAATCCCTTGCTAATTGTCATGGTTGTGCATAGTTGTAACAAATGATCTGTCCTCAGCCTCAACCCATACCTCCTCCTCATCCTCATCCTCTAAATCCACTGTGAGGATTGAAGTTTCCTCTCTCAGGGGAGTTATACTACGTACTATTTCCTTCTTACTATACTTCGCCTTGAATTTTGTATATGTCCCTTGACATTTATTGCATGAGGTCATAAGCCCTACAATCCCTATAATCATTCCCCATAGACTTACAGAACGTGCAATACAAATTTTTGGGTGTTTGAACATATTTTTTCATGTAATAGCACTCACCAGGGCGATGTTTATTTATGCATACTTCGTACATGGGTAGGGTGACTTACTTAAAAGGGCTCGGAGCTCCAGAGGCTAGGTATTCATGAAATAAGGGACAATGTTCCTTGTCATGGCCTTCTGATTTGCATATGACACCAAATATCTTCTATTTTATCTTTTCCCTTGTCTTTCTTCATATTTTCGACCTGTAGAGACAAACTAGTTAGTTGACTCAATATTTGACTCATACCTGAGTTGGATTCTCCCATAGGGGTTGATTCTAACTTCATTGAAATCTCCAATGCCTTAGCCTGCGAAGCAATCTTCTGTTGCATCATAGGAACTCTAATGTGTGGTAAGAGGGCAACAATGAACCATTCTTTGTTCTGCTCATTTGGGATCTAAAAGTCAATCGGCCTGTTAAGGTCTTGAATCTCTGATCAAATTCCCAAAAGGGTTCGGCTACGTTCTGCTTGATCTCTTTCAGCTCTATAATACATTGTAACTCTGACTTGGGTTTCTTGAACTCTACAATCAATGTATTCTTGATCTCATTCAGCGGTTTAGGTTATACAAGTCCTTGGACAAGCTTCATGTACCAGCTCAGTGTGCGATCCCTTAGAGTAGTGTTGAATTGAGTTCTTTTAACAACTTCGTCAGTGACATTTTTAATGTTCCATACAGCTTCACATAGGAACCAATGTTGATTAGGGTCTTTAGATCCATCTCCCCTAAAAATAGGGAGCCTCATCTCATCTTCCATAGATCTTCCTGGGGTTCCTAACTGAGTATGTGGTGGAATACTAGTGACAGTGCTCTGAACACTCTGGTGGATTGGATTACTCTGATTTCTTAATGCTTCTAAATCAACGAGAGGAATAATAGTACTTACTTCAGTAGTCTGCACAGTTACTGAAGTCTCTGTCTCTTCCCGGTGAGGCTCTTCAACTTTCTCTTCCTCTTCCTTAGTGGGTTCTGAATGCTCTGTGTCCATCAGATCTGCCTCTTCTCCACTGTAAAAACCCTCGTCCCCGTAGTTCTTCTTAAACAGGTCCGCAAGATGAACTTCTTTGAATTCTCTCCCACTGCACGCATGTCCATCCTCTATGTCGCTATCGCTGTCTGAATTCCTGAACATCAGATTTTCCCATATCCAACCAATCTACTATATATTCAAGATGTTCTTCTCATGCAATAACATCTTGATCCTCAACTTTAGAAAATGTAAAAATTTTCCTCTGGGTCCCTTGAAAAAATATCTCTCAGCTTAGCTATATGACTCTACTCTATCAACAACAAACTCGATGATGTACCCTCCAAAGGTACTATCAAACCAGTTATCTATTGTTATTGATACGGCGTTATCAACTCTCTTGACCTTCTTGATTATCATCGACGTCCAGACCACAGGTGGCCTAGATCTGATCTCAAACTGGGTATCTGCTAACCTAACTAACCACTCGTATAGCTCTTGATGGATTCCTCCAAAGAAAATCTCATGTATATCGATAAAGATATATCTTCCTAACCAATCTTCTATACTAAGATTAGGGTTCTTGTTCTGGGATACAGCGAAGTCCTTTTCTTGATCCTCTATCCACTTTTGAATATATGTCTTTGATGGGAACCACCTTGACATTCCCTCAAGAAGATTTTTTTCCAGGCAACAGAACCATTTGTTGGCACAGGGGCAGACCCAGGGTTCAACTCCAAGAGCACACCAACAAGCCCTAACTATTGGCCCTTTCAACAACACCTATGAAGCAGATGCAGTCTCACCCGAAGCAGCTATGGGGGGTTTGCAGGACAAAGATGTCTACAACCAAGGGAAATATCAAGTGGATCCAACACTAGAACAATACAGCATGCATATGTCACTTATCATCTTAGATCTATTCCACACATCTATCAGATCTAACACAATAATGCAATAACAATATATCAAAGGGAAAAGAACAAAGCATCAATCACACACAACACAAGGTATACGTGGTTCACCCTCTCTCTAGGGATATGTCCAAAGAACTGTGCTTTATAATATATTAAGATGAAGCGTACAGTTCTTGTCTGCACTGTCAACTAGTATATATTCTTTCTTCTCCTCTCTCTCTCTCCCCTCCCTGCGCACCCAGCTGAAGGGTTGATCTTTTCACCCTGCTAAATATCTTACAATACAGAAAGCTCTCGTACTCAGCACTTCTCTCTCATACAATATTACTCACTCGATCATCCAATGAAAAAGACAACATTAATCATAATCACCAACAACAACCCAACCCAGGTCCTTTAGACCTCTATTTATACATTACAATCACTCACCAACATCCTTAGGCCGAAACCTAGGTGTCAAAACCCTAGAAACCAAAACCCTAGGTGTCTAAAACCCTAGTTCAACTTGAACTTCATTTTCAGGGCTTCGCCAGCCTGTCTTTCCTTCCTTCCCACGTGGTGCTCCAAAGCATCCAACGGTGGACTTTTCCGCTTGTTGAGTTGTCCATGATCCTTCTTCCTTGTTGATCTGTCAACCTCGATCTCCTCATCCAACGGCTTTCTTCCTTTTACTTCGGTCCATCTTTTCTTCTCTTTTTCTCACTTCGACTTAGTAACAGTCATTGTGTCTTCTGCATAGTTCTCATTTTTCCTTTTCTTCCTTGATCTTCGCTTACTTTCATAACCAAGTGCCAACACCTGGAATTTCCAGATTAAAATTAAAACTAAAATTTACCTCTTTTTCTTTACATGCAATAAGCATTTCTCTTCCACTGCTAGACATATGTGAACATGTCATTTTATTGGTTGTACTTTCTCATTTTTATGATTCAGTTCCTATCAACAATGTCTCTAACAACTCTATCTCTTCATTCCACCTAGTAGGCATTTCATCAGAATGCTTCTCTATAGTTTCTTGTTGGCTATATTCATGAGCTAATTCTTATTCACCTGTAAAACCAAATCCTTTTGATTGTTTGTCAATTCCTTCATCATTGAAATGTGTATGTGTGCTCTCTTGGTTGTCTTCATGAGACAACATAGCCTCATTCTCCATCAAAATGAAATTATGATCTTTCCCTCTCAAAATGTCTTTGTTCATTTCCTTCTCTTCCTCCATCTGCATGACAGCTTCAAGTGATTGTCTATCACCTTCTTTACCTACAAACGTACACAAATCATTAGTTTTAAAAATACTAAGGCCTTCATCCTCTCTCAATTCCTTTGTCAGCATGTCCTTATCATGTTGATCTGAACTCTCCAAAGAGTCTATGAGACTGTCAACTAGTCTCTTCTCCACATCATCCTCTCCAAGGATGTCTCCTTTCTCTGGTTCACAATAGTGATCTCCTTCCTTTGTTGTCAATGGCATGTATCTAAACTCAGTTCCTATGAGTTTCTCCTTCTGTATCAAAGCATTCATCCTCTGCTTCAATTCCTGCAATCTTTTCCAAATCTTCTCCTCATATGACTGCATCATTGGCCACTAGACGTTCTTCTTCATACTCCATCCATGTATCTAGCTCTCTTGCATCTCTTCCTCTTGTAGTAGATTCACCATGTAACTAAGTTTACCTTTTATCTCAGTTATCTCTCTAGCAAACTCTTGTTGAATCATCTTCTCCATGCACTTTACCTTAGCATATTTCCTTCTATTGTGGCTTTCCTCTGAACCTCTGTAATGACCTTTAGTGATCATTGTCTTCCCATCCTTTGTGAACTTCATCTATTCACCTATGGGCTACCTCTAATCCTTCTCTTGAAAAGCCTCCATACATGTCTTCATACCAATTCAAGCTTCTCTCTGAGCCTGACCTCTTGGTATCTAATTAGTTCTCTGTCTCTAGAACCACCTTTTGAGAAACTCATTTGCTCATCTTGGGCTTCTACAGTACTCCACTTCTTCTGAGAACATGCAACTTTTTCCTCCTTCTCCAACCTTTAGTTGGATCCTCAAGGTTCTTTGCCACTTCTTTCTTCAAGAACAGAATTGTTCTTCTATCACAGAATCCTAGTTGTCTGCTGCTATCAACCTTCAGTTTGTTTTAACCTACAAAAAAACTCAAAACTAGAGTTAGAATAAGAGCATATCAGCCTTCAATATATCTGCATGATCTTATTCCACAATTCATCTGCACTTGAATGGACTATTATTTTTGTCTGCTTTGTTCTATCATATTTCCCTAAGTATGAATTACTCTGTGTAGAATATCTTTGACCTCCTTATGTATTCTCCTATGCTTACTATATTATTATCAGATTTCCAACTTGAACTCCACCTTCACATTTTGTCTCTGCAATTCTGTAATTCCCTATCAAGAGCATTCCTTTCTCTGATACCAAACTGATGCAAGTTAGATATGAATTGTTCCAAATTCTTTGTGAACTTGGCCTAAATCCAAATCTACTGCTAACTCATCCCACATTTAGAGTGACCCAATTTATCTTAGGGTGCTCTAAACCCTTAACATGGTTCCTAGGATTGATCTCTAGTCTTTGTTGATTCAAAATTATAACAGAGAAATTTTGGTTATGTTATCCCTCGAGATCTTAATAGAAGCTCCTTGTGTCTAAACCCTTTACCAGGTCTCTTAATCTCTTTTATCCCTCTCATCCAATCCTTAGCTTCTCACGCTCTCTTTTCAGCTCCAGTGTGCATGTGCTATGACCATGTCCCTTACATCCTCCTTCATTCTATGATGTATATCTGTCTACTCCCAGATCCCACAAGTGTAATGGATTGCAGAACCATAAATAGCTTGAACTTTAACCTTCCTCCCGATCTCTGCAATGTAAATATGCTCATCCATTGTAGGTCAAAGTTCACTGTTGATCTGTTGATCTATTGATATCAACGATCCTAGTTTATTGCAGGGTGTGAGGTAGCTCGCCCATTAATTTTCCTTTGGACTTCCGCAGTTGTTCTCATCTGTTGATTTGACAGTCATGACTTAATCATTCATTGACCTGAAGGTCCTCCTCTCTACCTCCAGATCTGTCAGTCATGACTCATTGATTATCGATTACTCCTTTCCTCATGATCGAACTGTTATCAACCATTGGTAAAATGATTGAACGTTTGTTGACACTTGCTTGCTACTTCTGATTTTCTTCCTTGTTGTTGTCTTCTTCTTCTGAGACATATTCCTCATCAGCTTCCATATCATCTCAACCTCTATGTCCAGCTAGTCCTTTGGTTGGTACATACTCTACCATTTGTTGTTGTTGTCCACTAATTTCTTAATCATGTCTTGAATTATATCTTCAAGATTCTTTCATTTATTTCCTTCTTTTGTTCCACTAATTGACACATTCATTTTCTCTTCTACTTGAATCAGGTCTACATATTCTCTATATTCTTCATCTTTAATCAGCCATCTTTCCAAAAAATTTAACTCTTCCTCAATACTTATCACTTGAGGACCACCTTCACCTTTAGGAACTAGTCTAGGTTCTACTTCCATGTCATGTTCATCTTCCACTTGTATGCCTGGAATTTCCAGATTAAAATTAAAATTAAAATTTACATCTTTTTCTTTATATGCAATAAGAATTTCTCTTCCATTTCTAGACATATGTCAACATGTCCTTTTATTGGTTGTACTTTCTAATTTTTCTAATTCAGATCCTATCAAAAATCTCTCTAACAACTCTATCACTTCATTCCAACTGGTAGGCATTTCATTAGAATGCTTATGTACAACTTCATGTTCATTATCTTCATGAGCCAATTCTTCTTCACCTGTAAAACCAAATCCTTTTGATTGTATGTCAGTTCCTTCATCATCCAAATGTGTATGTGTGCTCCCTTGGTTGTCTTCATGATACAACATAGCCTCATTCTCCATCAGAATGAAATTCTGATCTTTCCCTCTCAAAATTTCTTTGTTCATTTCCTTTTCTTCCTCCATCTTCATGACAGCTTCAAGTGATTGTCTATCACCTGATTTACCTACAAACATACACAAATAATCAGTTTTAAAAAAAATAATGCCTTCATCCTCTCTCGATTCCTTTGTCAACATATCCTCATCATGTTGATCTGAAATGTCCAAAGAGTCTATGAGACTGTCAAATAGTCTCCTCTCCACATCATCCTCTCCAAGGATGTCTCCTTGCTCTGGTTCACAATAGTGATATGCTTCCTTTGTTGTCAATGGCCTGTATCTAAACTCAGTTCCTATGAGTTTATCCTTCTGTATCAAAGCATTCATCCTATGCTTCAATTCCTACAATCTTTCCCAAACCTTCTCCTCATATAACTGCATCACTGGCCACTAGAATTTCTTCTTCATACTCCATCCATTTCTCTGGCTCTCTTGCATCTCTTCCTCTTGTAGTAGCTTCACCATGTAACTGATTTTAAATTTTATCTCAGTCATCTCTCTGTCAAACTCTTGTTGAATCGTCTTCTCCATGCCCTTTACCTTGGCACATTTCCTTCTGTTGTGGCTTTCCTCTGAATCTATACAATGACCTTCAGTGATCATTGTTTTCCCCTCCTTTGTGAACTTCATCTATTCACATGTGGGTTGCCTCTAATCCTTCTCTTGACAAGCCTCCATACATGTCTTCATACCAATTCAATCTTCTCTTTGAGCCTGACCTCTTGGTATCTAATTGTTTCTCTATATCTAGAACCACCTTTTGAGAAACTCCTTTGCTCCTCTTGGGCTTCTGCAGTACTCTACTTCTTCTAAGAACATTCAACTTTGTCCTCCTTCTCCAACCTTCACTTGGATCCTCAAGGTTCTTTGCCACTTATTTCTTCAAGAACACAATTTTTCTTCTATCACAACCTCATATTTGTCTGCTACTATCAACCTTCAGTTTGTTTTAACCTGCAAAAAAACTCAAAACTAGAGTTAGAATAAGATCATACCAGCCTTCAATATCTATGCATGATCTTATTCCACCATTCATCTGCACTTGAATGGACTATTATTTGTGTCTTCCTTTTTCTATCATATTTCCCTAAATATGAATTACTTTGTGTAGAATATCTTTGACCTCCTTATGTATTCTCCTATGCATACTATCGTCTTATCAAATTTCCAACCTGAACTCCACCTTCACATTTTGTCTCTGCAATTCTGCAATTCCCTATCAAGAGCATTCCTTTCTCTAATACCAAACTGATGCAAGTCAGATATGAATCATTCCAAATTATTTGTGAACTTGGCCTAGATCCAAATCTGTTGCTAACTCATCCCATAGTTAGAGTGACCCAATTTATCTTAGGGTGCTCTAAACCCTTAACAGGGTGCCTAGGATCAATCTCTATTCTCTGTTGATTCAAAATTCTAACATAGAAATTTTTGTTTTGTTATCCCTCGAGAGCTTAATAGAAGCTCCTTGTGTCTGAACCCTTTACCAGGTCGCTTAATCTCTTTGAGCCCTCTCATCCAATCCTTATCTCCTCCCACTCTCTTTTCATCTTCAGTGTCCAGGTGTTATGACCACGTCCCTTATGTCCTCCTTCTTTCTACCACGTAGATCCATATTTTCCTGGATCCGACAACTGTAATGGATTGATGAACCACAACTACCCTGAACTTTAACCTTCCTCCCGATCTCTGCAATGTCATGTTATTGCTTAGATTTTTTATTCCATAAATTTAAGCAATAACATGACATTTTACATGTACACTAATTTACAAATATTTAAATAAATAATACTTGAATATTTTATATATACATCAATTTGCAAATATATCTTACAAATATTTAAATAAATAATAGTTTTCCAAATTGGTAAAGGTATAAATTTGTAAAAAAATATCTTAATATTTCAATCATTTCTTTCTTCTTTGGTTCACATACTTACTTAACCATTAAGGTAGACTCAAATATCATGGCTAACCTAAAACTATTTTTCTTCCTCCCGAGTTATTGTATGCCATATGAAATGAAAAAAAAACCAAAGTAGTGTCATGATAACAAGGTTATGTGGTAGCATATATACCAGTTGAAATAGGCAGAAATAGTTTGTGGTAGGATCTCCTTGCAGTCGTTGGTACAATTATGTGGTAGGAACACCCAATTATGTGGTAGGAGCTCCTTGTAGTCATTGGCATAATGACAATTATGTGGTAGGAGCTCCTTATAGTCATTGGCACAATGGTAATTATGTGGTAGGAGCTCCTTGCAGTCATTGGCACAATGACTCCTTGTAGTCATTGGTTCAAAGAAAAGGAATACAAACAAAACTTTTGATTCAAGAGCCATGTTTTTATAAAGGGTTGTTTATAAAGGGAAGGTTTCCTGCCAAATGTTGTAAGAGAGGACTTTTTGTTATCCAATGGGATGGGAATGGGAATTCAAAGATTAATAAATATTAATTTTCATACTTACATCGGATGAATTTTTTATGAGCTCCCTGAGGAAAATATCCTTGTTGTTGTAGAAAGTGTTAATGATGAGGCTAAGCAACTGATTAATTTCATCCTGGAAATAAAAAGTCTTGAACTCGCCACTCTCTATGTTGACGTCCGTCGAAATTCTCGAACTCGCCACTTTCTATGTTGATGTTGTTATAGAACAAGTAGTAGGCTTGGAAAATCCCAACCCAACCACTAAATGGTGACAACTAAGAGGTCGCCTACCTACTATCACCTTAGGCAGGTGTCCCTGTCACTTTAGAGGTGAGGTAGTCACCTCAAGGGGGGAATCCTGGTGACCCTGGGGGGAATGAGATGGAAAAAGATGAAGATGGATATGATGTCCCTAGAGGTCAAATATAAATGGTATTAAGGTATTGGAATGGATTCTTGGGAAGGTGCAAGGGTTGCCAAGTATTTTGAGTAACCTGCAAATGGTGAAATCCCTTCCCGAGACACAAGAAAAACAAGCATATATTGCAATATAATCAATTGGACAAACAAGTTAAGGTTGTTGTCCCTAATAGAAGTTTTTAATAACAATTTATATCACAATATAAATTCTAGAGATCAAGTGAAATATACAAGAGAAAGAATAGCCAAATACTAGCAAAACTCAAGATTAAAGGCCAAGACACTAGCATGAAAAGACAAATCTGTTGTAAACACTTTTCTACAGAAAATTGTATCATCCTTATGGTGGTAAAAATCAATGTGTTACAGAAATAAAATCAGCCGCTAAAACTCCAAACTTTGCCAAAAGGTGCGCTAGAGCAAGAAATACAAGTGTGCAATCTTTGGACAATTTTCAATGGTTGATTAGAGAGTTATTCAAACAATTAAGTTAGGGTTTCTACAACCATAATGGCTGAATATGTAAATTTGTAACAGCAGAAAGAACTATCCCTTTGATTGGGACTCCCTAGTGGTTGTGAGGTTCTCTAAGCACAACGAACACAACCCAAGTTGCAAAAAGTAAATATGATAAGAAATGATGTTTCCCAATGCAATTATTTGTTTCTCCAATGCAAGATTAGTGCCTTTAGTTATGGACTAATGGGGTCAAAATAAAGAGCTAGGATTACTAAACCCTTGGGGGTGTAAATCCTCTTACTTCCCAAGGCAAGTAAACTAGCTAGGGTTTGAATATGAGGGGAGTAAATCCTCTTACTTCCTCAACAAAAACATTGTAAAAAAGCTTGATAAAATGGTGGAAACTAGGATAGGGGTGTATATCATTATACTCCCTATCCATCCTTAGCCAAAACAACCTTAACGTGAATTACAAATGATAATAACAAGTTAAAGAAACCATACCATTCAATAAAAAGTTCTTAACATGCCAAAGTAAACCTCCACAACATCAAAATTGACCTCCAAGAGATAGTGCACCATCATCATCATCAACCATAGCCATAAAAGCATTATTCCAT
>JZKD02S2142478.1:27570-38319 GCA_000966675.3 Picea glauca
CTTTGAGTTTCTTTCACTCCTTTGGGTCACCTAACGTAAGTCACAGCATCCACTGCATCATCAAGTTTTGGTCCATGTCATGTTTCTGTTGTTGTGCCTCAGTGTTCAAGGGAAGCATCCACCTCGAGAGTCAACCATCACAAATATCTTGTCTTAATACCCATGTCATTCCATGTTCATTTGATCTACCAATTACATCTCTATGTCTGTTTTGTGTCGTTGATGGGGGATACATCAAGGCCCTCCTTCGACGAGCCTATTCCTGTCAACTTCAACACATTATCCAGGAACTAGACTTAGAAACTAGTTAGTACTTTGGGACCTGCATGCCTCAATGGAAGGCCTCCTCACATTCGACAATGGGTTTACATCAATGACTTCTGATCGGATGATTCCACAGATGTTCGACTTCAGCTCATCCATTCACATTCGTTGGAATGTACTAGAGTACCTTGGGAATCATTGACATTAATGGTGATCTCCCTCGTGCTTGTTAATGGTTTACATCATTGACCAGTAATCAAGTGGTTTCTACCATGTTCAACATTAGAACATCTATTCACATGGTTAGATTCATACTACATTGGGATCAGTAAGAAGACCCTGGGTTGAGTGATCACTTTGATATATACTTTTCCCAGGTTGCAATGGAGTTTCTCTTGAACAATGACACATATACTATTACATAGATCCACTTTATATTGGTCGTGGCTATGTCTTGCCATATCATAGATCCACTCTATATTCTTCATGGCTACAATCAGTTCAGGTCATGGGAGTATAGATCCACAATGTATTTTTCAGTGGCTATGCCTTTTTATCAATACAATTATGGATCCGCGGTGTATTTTATGGCGGTCATATCTTGCAAGTCTTGATCACCCAAGCATAGGTATGCCTGCCTTGGGTTTTGTTGGTAGCCATTTCACATTTTTATCTTTTTCTTATAAGCTGCCTACACAAGGATTTTTAACACTAAGTACTTGTCGCAATTCTTGAAAACAAAACAACACTATTATTTTGCACTATTCACATACCTGCCTTTTGTTTTCACGACTGCAAGCGTGAAAACCTTGAGTTCGAAGTCATGTTGATGGCATTAAAATCGTCACTGGATTATTGCGAACACTCTTGTTCATGTGGTCATTTCCCTTCTAACTCAATAGTGGTCACACTTATGTCAAAAACACCAAACTTTTATTTACTTTGCACTTTTGGTTGATATGGTCTCAATTTATAGGTTCGCCATGCAATGGTCTTTGGTGTCTTTGATTAAATCCTTAGTGCAATGGTTTCATACAATGAATAAAATTTATGATCAAAGCTTTGGTGCTATATCTGAAATGTTGTTTTGTTGTAAATCATACACATACTATTGTTGACCAATTATTGATTATGAACATAATGGTTTGCAAATAATTATTTGATATTTGGATTGTGATGTGAATGATTTGATTTACCGTTGATTTTACATTTCGATATGAATTTTTTGCATGTGTTCATTTCGTTCCACCACCCTAGCACACTTAGGCATTAATGTCTGCCTTGTATCTTAGGCTAGCTCTGTTTGTTTCGGGGAAGCCTGTGAGCATTTGGTCCTGCGTCTACACTATCTAGCCCCCCTCACCGTTTACCCTGTCGATTGTGTGTTCTCTCCTATGGCCCCTATAGTGCGCATAGAACCTAATGGCATCCAAACGCTGTTGCTATTTGACAATGCTCGTGAGGAATTGGAGAATAATGGTTGGTTATTTTTTATCCAAAATTTTGAGGGTTTCAACCTTGCGATCGCCCAACAGTTTGCCCTCACATTCAATGGATGCAAGGCTAAGGTTGGGGACATCCAACTTGAGCTAAATGAGGAATTCCTCAGCTCAGCTATGGGTTTGCCAGCTAAAGGGCAGAGGTGGTTTAAGAATTCGAAAGTGGATGAAGTGCCATGGCCGCTCCTGTTCACATCAAGGAAAATTGTCAGTTGTGATAGAGGTATGCCTGTCACTGCCCTTAAGTCTAGGTGGCATGATTTATTGGCAATTGTTAAGAAATTTGTGACTTGCGAAGGTCGTTATGGTTTAGTGTTTCTTTACCATCTTCAGTTTCTTATGAATTTCATAGACTTCCCTCTGAATATGCCTCACTACCTCTTACGCAGACTGTATAAAATGGCCAAATGATTTAAGCGAGAGAAGGCTGATTCTAGCCTCTTCCATCACTGCTTGATCAAAATCATGATTGTTCATCATTTGAAGATGAGTGGTGATTTTTGGCAAGCCTTCCTATTGAGGAATGGATTTTCCACTCCCGAATGTAGTCAAGTGGACAAGACTGTGGTCATCGAAACCTTGGTTGGGCCTGTCGTGCCACCTCCTACCCTTCTACCCGTTGTCAAACCCTCGACCTACCTCAACGTTGACCTACCTGACACCATGCCCGACCCATGTTCGAAAGACAATACTAAGATTTTTAAGAGGCCTGTAAGGAAGAAGGGAAAGGGTAATACCAATTCCAATAGTAAGGGAAAGAAGAATGCATGTTGGATATCTAGGTGTGCTCGGAACAAGCCCAAACAAAACATAGACCAGAAGCCTATTGTTTTGAGCGAGGATTTGGACTCTGAGATTGAACACTTCTTGACCAAGGAATACCCTTACTCTCATGGTCTCTGTTCTGTTGAACCCTATGACTACGTGTCCAACCTCCCACCGTGCCTCAAGGATGACCCTAATTTCCCGAGAATTAAGTTTGACAGTGGAATCCCTGGTAACTTAAAAGAACCCTCACTTGTAATGCCAAGTCCCGATCAACAACAGTGCACTCACTGCAATTCTTGGCTCGAACGTTACTACACAGATGTTCCTCTATTGCAATCCAGAATTAAATCCTTGGAGGAACGGGTTACTGTGTTGTCAAAGGAAAATGATAGGCTTCAAGCCAACGATAAGAGATAAAAGACCACGGGTTCTATCATCTTCAGAAATGTTGAGGCAGCTACCGCTTTTGTTAACTCAAAGTTATCCTGACCGAATCATTTTCCTACAGTCCAGGTATTTTATTTCAACATTGATTTTTTTTAATGATTTGGTTTGAATTAGCATAGCCGATTGTGTTTGCTCCGAATTAGTTATTTTTTGTTTGAATAGATTCAAAAATGATTCTGTTATTTTTGAATTACCAAGAATGATTTCGTTTTGAATCATGTACAAAAGATTTGTTTGCTAAAATTGAATATAGATCTGTTTTGATTGAACCAATTTAATATGATTTTCTTGTTCTTGAATTAGTATAAACATTTGAATTGGCTCTGAGTTAGTTTGATATAGTTCTGTCAGTTTGAATTAAAAAATGATTCTGTTAGTTTTGTATTGATTCAACAACGATTTTGTTAGTTCTGAATTGACATAAACGATTGTGTTTGTGTTAAATGAGTACAAAAGATTTGTTTGCTAAATCGATTATAGTATGTTTCGATTGAAATTAATTCAATACGATTTCGTTTATTTTGAATTGGCATAAAAGATTTGGTTTGTTTTACCAAGAATGATCTGCTTGTTTTGAATTAGTAATTAAGAGTTGTTTGATTCACTTTATACATTCCTATTATTATTTGGAATCATTTAAAACGATTTTGTTTGTAAATATGACCAGCTACAGAATCGTGAGATTCTGTAGCTAGTCATAAAATTTGGATTTTGTTGATTTTACAATTAAAACATTATCTAAAATTGTTTACTTTTGCCTATCTACAGGTACATACGAATTTCAATAGGAATTGGACATGCTGTGGCAGTTTAGAACATGTTTTTTGTTATATAGTTTTGTTTTAAGTTGTTAGTCTTAGGCAGAAATAGAGATTTAGGAGATTGTTCCCATATTTTTTGCAAACAGTTTTTGATAATTCCCACAGGGATGTTTTACCCTGTGGCCTTTATATACTCATTAATTTTTGTAAAGAACCCATCACTGTTGGGAGAACAAAGACTATGGGCTTATGATTATACAAACTCGAATGGAAGTGGATGCTTTGTAACAGCTTTAGCTTTCAATTTATCATACTTTCGTTCAAGTTTTGTGCATTTTAATTTGTTATCAAATCATTGACTACTTTAGATATCAAGATTTGTTACAGGTTGATGCGTTATGATTTAAATTTTGTCCATATCTAATGTAACTCAGTTTACGCACAGCAATTACTCTGTTTTAATTTAATTAATAGAAGCTTAATATTCTTGGTTAAATGAGAAGTCATGCACAAATCTTCGCACTAGGATTTATCTAAATGTGATGGTCTGTGAAATATAAGATTGTTGTTGTTTTATGTCTTGTTTGTTCTATCATTTGTATTCAAAGAGCACTGTTGCTTCATGTTTACAAGAAGCTTGTGTAAAAATCGGGTGTGGGTTTCCTCCCATCAAACAGCTAAATCGAGTACTATGCATAGGACAAATAGGAAGCGTTACTTCAGGTTAGTTTGTTATTTGCAATTTAATAGTTAATAAATTCAAGAATTCTCAGTAGTTTAGATAGATGTATAGTACAGATTGTTATCTTAATTGCTTAGCTTAGTTAGTTTTCATTTCTCTTCTTTCACAGAAAAGATATAAAAAATCAAAAAATAATGGTTTCGCTGTCATAAGACATTTTACCAATGATTTTTACGAATTTAGATCAAAATTTGTATTCTGTAAGTACTGTACATATATAATTGAGATCTAATTTTGTTGATAGCTGAAAATTTAATTTCATAGAATTATTGTTGTATAATATTAGTAAGTAAGTTGTACATATATGTTTTATATTTGTATATAGTTTGTTGTAGCTGTTTTTTTTACTTAGATTAGTTTCTTTAGTTTAGTTTTTTTTCTTTCGTTTTCTTAGGACTTAGATCGGCCAATGGAGCCACTAAACCCGTTGGAGTGTATCATCCCAAATGGCTTGGGTTATTTAGACAACCCCGGACTGGATCCACCCCTCCAGTTGACGAGCATTCAATTTCGCCTGTCAACAGGTTTGAAACATGTCATAATATTTGTTGGATGTTTGTGTGTAGCTTTTGTCAGGTTCTCTACGTCTATACCCTTTCTTGAAAGTCTACAAAGCATTTAAGTTATCAGTTCTCATATTCTAACTTCATACTTTGGGGGGGAATCTGTTACACATCAAAAATACTCACTTTGATAGTGTCCCAAGTGTCGTCATTACAAAGGTTGCAAGTGTCACACTTTTCTCACAAGTGTCGCAAGTGTTAAAGAAAGCATACTGTCATGATGCCTATGTTGTGCCTATAACGACATCAGAAGGACACTTGGCACATGTCAAACACTTGATTTGGAAGAGGAGGAAAGGTTAACTGGGCTCATGAACCTTTTTCCATCTGAAAACACTCAAAAAACTAAGTTTTTGAAGGAGAGCGCTCCCCTATACCTCTTCTGGGAGTGTTGGCACTCCCCCTTACACTGTCTGGGAGCATTATAAAGATTCTTTGGCCCTTCTAGGGGAGCGCTGGTGTCTTTAGGAGTGTTGGCACTCCCTTTAAGTCTACTGGGGAGCGCTACAACGCTCTGATGGCCCTTTTGAGGGAGCGCTGCCTATTCTGGGTAGTAGTTAAGTTGTTGAGATGAATGGGGGAAGGATCTTTTCATTCTTGGAAGGCAGTTGGATTTGAATCCTCAATCAAGCCATGATCTTAGGGCAGATCCCTAACTGAAGGAGGAAAATCCTCAACTCACCCTAAAGATATCTCAAGTTGTTGAGCCTCTCCAAGGCTATATAAGAAAGCTTTCTAATAGTGAAAGGGGACTGAAAAAAGGAGAATCACACCAAACTTATGATCTCATAAGTAGTGTTGGAACAAAGATATTTTGGAAGCAAGAGACCTATGATCTCATAGGTAGCAATCAGTGAAGCTATCATCATTCGGATAGTGGATCTTTTGAGAAAGGGGTAGACAAGGAGGACTTGATGAAACTGCTACAATCCATCTACGGCTGTAGGCAATGTTTTGTCCTCATTAATATAATTTGCTTGGCCTGTTTCTTTCTAATTCATGTTCAATTTCACATGAATTTGTCTCTTTAGTAGATAGACCTATTTCAGACTAATTGTGATAGAATAGGAAGTGGTCGTACTTTGTTTTTCTATAGGGCTTATCGAAGAGCGAAAGATTGGAGCTCAACTCGGAGCGTGCAGGGACAAACATTGATAAAAGGTATTTTTCTTCTCCTTCCTTCTCACACACTAGTCCACCTAGATCTAAAAGGAAGTTAGTGACCATGATAAGCACTTTATGTCTTAGAGTTAAGAGTCTAGCTCTTTGAGGAGATCTACCTGTCTGCAGGGAGATTTTCCTTCAACAGAAACTGGCGACTCCACTGGGGAATCGAATCGAAACTTCTAGTTTTGATTTTTCCTCATAAGACCTTGCCTTACCCTTTGTTGTTTGTTGTTGATATTAAAATATTTTATTATTAATATGAGGATGGAAGTTACAAGGAAAATGTTGGATCATATATTGGGTTATTATATTTCACATTATGTTGATTATTGAATTCAAATAAAAGGGAGTAACAAGGAGGACTCATATTTTGTTAAAATTTAACAAAGAGATTAGGGGTCCCACCTATTTAGTTATTATTTAAATAGACCCTTAATTATATATTATTAATTAATTATATCAACTTATTAGTTAAGTTGACTAAGATTAACAAAAGAAAGGTATTTGAACTACCATAACTTATTGAGAAAAGATAAAACCTCAATCAATTGAAGAGACAAGGAGTAAGAGAGAATAGAGGAGAACTTCTGCTATAAGGTTTGCTCTGTACTTGTGAGATACTTCCATTCTTCATTCATTCTTAGTTTACTATAAGGCTTAACCATATTGATGATAGCATGGTCTTATTGATGGCAGTAGGATTCAAAAACCGAATCATATCTTTCAACAACTTGTCTTTAAAGGTGTATGATTTATCTTTGGAAGTTTGTGTGTTCTTGTTTGTTTATGAATTAAATTTCATGACTGATAAAGAATATTTTTCAAAGTCGAGTGACAGCATTTTGTGGCAATTTGATCCAGATATTTAGCTTCAATTTTCTTTTGTTGTCATAGTCTTTTTTGTATGGTGTCCATCAGAGGCTTCTAAATTTGACTTTGGTCCCTACCCTCACAGAGGTTTGTAAAGAGATTTCAGCTTTGTATCTCAGAATGAAATAAATATAAAAATCATATTTATGATTTCTGTCTCATATGTGTATTCTAATGATTTGGTTTAGATTTTTATTTTAACCTTGTCTCTTATCCATGTACACACTTGTGTGATTTATTTCTTATTTTATTTCTTTTTCACATTTACATATAACATATATAAAACCAACCTTGGTCCCGCGTACGTAATACCTCTGGATTTAGTTATTATTTTTTTTAAGGCTATAAACCTTGGGTGACATTCCAAACTATCTTGTCTTATCTCGGAAAGATCTGAAAATGCTTGAGTAAGGTTCTTCATACCTTTTCCTCAACACCCACCAATGAGGCCCAATTAGACTCTTCAACATTTAATAGTAGTGCAATTCTCCAAATCAATGAACTGGAAAGTTTCGATAGCCTTTAACAGTGATATATATATATACATATATATAATTTTCAAATATTTCCTCCAAATAAAATAGTTCGCTTTTGGTCTATTTTATCATATTTTTTACAATGTATTGAAAGACAAGTAATAATAATGAAAAAATGATCCATTTGGGAGAAGACCAGGCCTTGGGATAACCTTTGTGTTCTGGTATGAAAACAAAAGCTATGTCAAGTTCATATTAGCAATAATACATTCACTTTTCCAGACCATTAGATATCATTTCAGAGAAAGTTGGAAAAAGAGTATGCATGAAATACAGTAAAGGCTAGAAAATAATTTTCACCACACCTCACCACACATCACATGTTAAACATTATAGATTTACTTTAATTAGTTTGAAATAAATAACTGTAAATCATTCTAATATAACTTAAAAAATAATCATAATAGATCTTACTCAAGATAGCAGCAAATATCGAGTTAAGAATGGAAACAATCCACAAGTTCAATCACATTTATGCTTTATATGAAAATGCTTATGGTTTTATGCAGAAATTCTGAATTCAATGATCTTTGTCCGAGAAATAGTTCTCTTACTAAATAAAATCCTCCTTTCTATGCAAAAACCATCTCCCCTAATACATGGTCGATGTATTTATTTATAAAAGTAATTTCTCTAAAAATAGCTACTACATTGAGTCTCATCAAGTAAACAAAATCAAAGTGGACTTGATCCATGTGTCCTGATCCTATTATCTCTACTTTCCTTGATGTTCTATTGTAGAATATTATTCCTCTTATATTCTGACCACCAGAAAAATAGCTCTTCGCATGTGTTTTCATAAGGAAACATGTGTTGGTCCATTGGTGCTCTAAGGATATCTTTCATCTACACCACTCGTTTCTTGTATTTATCAAGATTGGCACTTAATCGTTGCAAAACTACTGATGCTCTAATCAAGGGCTTCATGAACTTCTTCACCTATCTTATGACAAGGGTCAAAATGTCTGAAATTTTTTCTTCACACACTTGGTCTTGTTCAATGTCTCTCCTGACTATGTCATGCAAGTTTGTGAAGTCCTCAGGTTGGCCAAACTCTGGTAGATGGATATCTCTCATTTCCTTATTTATTTTCTCCCATATCTTCACACATTCTTCCCATATTTCTTGAATTTTCTGACAAGGTTCCTATACCAATCCAGTGTTTCACTTCCCTATGTATTATGGTGATACTATTATCTGTGAGTACCTGAATACCATGTTCTTATGTGTCTCGATCCATATACACTTCTTTGATATAATCAATCTTCTCCAAATATAGATATTCCTTTTCATACCATCGTTGCATATCTTTGTAGGTCACCAATCCCATAAGAGTGTCTTCTTGGTAATATTTTATTTGGGCCACGAAAATATCCCTTTTTTATTTGAATCGATTGTACATCTCCATGAAGTCGCCTCTTAGAAGTATTACTTCCTGAGTGGAGTCATGATAATACTCCACTTGATTCCAAATATGATATAACTCCTTTATCATCGTAGTAGATTCTCGTTCATCACTTTTCACTCTATCCAGGGTGGCATTAGTTATAGCCTTCCCATATCCAAGTAGCTCAACCTTGGTATTTTCTGTATCAAATAAAGTTTCTTCTATGGTTACGAACAAAGTACTATATAAAGTGATCCTCATTCTTTTTATGGTTATTTTCATTATCCCCTTTATGTTTTTTCATAAGAGATATATTTCACATCAACAACCTTATTAACAGGTTCAAGAATTTATTGATCTCCCCAATATAGGATATTTCCCAAGCTCCCTGAAGTATAGAAATGTTTTGTAACATGTTCCTTCCCTTTTTCCATGGCAGTTACTTGACTGCTACCTTCTTTTGTTAATGTCTTCTCTTGTGTCGAAGTTATAGGTGATTATTTTGTATTTTTTGTTGTCTCTCTCAATTCGTCAGAGGGAATGTCCTCTATGAGTTTTGTTGATGAGACTCTTTGTTCATCAATTCTATGTGGTGGTGTTACTGCATGAGGTGGGGGATCAGATGGAAACCATGCATTTACTATATTTTCTATTGATGGGACATTGCTTTATTTTTTTTCATACCCCCCTTCTTGTTCTTCTTCATTACCATCCCTTTCAATGCTCCCATCACCCAAATCTTCTTTGGATGTATTTTTTGCATTAGGTTGTTCATTACTAGTATTCCCATCATTACGAGGTGATGTTGCCTCATATAAAGGTTAAGTTTCCATTTGTGGAGAACTCACACTATCATGAGTGATTTCAATTGTCATATCCCTTTTTCTGGATTCTGTAATGGTCCTTCTAAGGTCAGGGAAGACATTTCTCCCAACCCTTCCTCATAAGTGATAGGTACTCGAGTTATGTAAGATGTTTCTAAACCTTCATCATCATCATATATGTTTATTAAATCAATAAGCATCAGGGGGTACACCTATTCTGGATGGTGTCCTTGACAATCTTTGTGGTGTTCTATCTATTCCAGGTTGCTCCACTTGGGTTTGTAGTGAACTTGGGTCATATTGAGTGATGATCCTCTCTGGTGGAGCTGCTTCAGTAGTATTTTGCTTGGTTTCATGACTGTCTGTCTTAACTGGGACAATACTTGGAGGTTCTAAAGTTTGAATAAAAGGGGTTTGTCTCATCATTTTCATATCCCTTTATGTCTTGGCTAGGAGCATTGTTCCTCTTCTTGCAGACTTCCTTGCTTCCACTGATCTAACTTCATCTCGTGCTCTGATAGTTTCCTTTTTTATACGCTCTATAGTTTAAAAATTTTCTTGCACCGACATAGTCTTAAACTTGGTAATTTGTGGGTTTTCGTTTCTTTGAATAACCTCTTCCCAATCTTGAGCATTTTTAGTGAAGAGCTCATCTTCGTGATTGTCATGGGCATAAGGCCAGTATGACACTACTTTCCTTGTGTGTTGGGGTACTATCCATTTGAGATCATGTTTAAGAAACCGGCCTATAGGGAACATGTATTCCAAATGGATCAGTCCTTATTGCTTGGCATGTGTGGTGTCTTTGACTATATAATATCCAATATGGAAACCGTAGGGTATAAAATCCCTCTTCTTGTCCTTCACTAGAGAGGCATTTAAACCTTGTAAAATGGTCTGGTAGAATGTTTCCCCCAACAC
>JZKD02S2142500.1:0-14334 GCA_000966675.3 Picea glauca
AGATAGTAAGCTAGGTAAAGAAGATTTGTAAGGACCATAGGAAGTCCACATGTTGCAATCTCACACTTAACTTATTAAAATCTTGGCACACTTTTTCACTTGCTCACACACAAAGTCACTCCTCACACACATAATTTATATTTTGAACAATGGCGGTTGAAGTAGGTTTTCTCCAATGGAATTCCGAAACGTCCCACTAATTCTTTGGAAATTATTCGCACCCATTTAATTCAAACGAAATTGGTCCACATCCCCAATCTCTCAGCCCACCACATCTAATTTTTTTTCTAAAATCTCACTAAGTTTTCCTCCACGGGAGGTGCCAAAAGAATTTTTTTAGTCTAGGTGGGATCTCATGGGTAAGCATCCAAATAACCCCCCGTTATCTAGTTCTCACATTTTCAAGCAATAGAAGTTGAGAAATATGGAACTTTCAAAATCCTCCAAATCAAGTGTTTCTACACCATAAGGAAGGGAGATACCTGTGAAGGGTTGAAGGTCGAGGTCTAATTGTTTTGCACAACCCTCCTTGAGTCACCCAACTCTTGGAAGGACGTCCAACCTATGACCGATGTTTGAGGCCAAATATATAAATGTTGCACTCTGACCGAGGTACCTAGTGACCAAAACTTAGGACATTTACCCAGGTGGCGATTGTGGGCTTCAATCGCACCTTGATTAGATTTTGTGTGGCTATTCGGAAATATCGCCAACTCTTTTGGGATATGTACCCTCTACCCCTCATTATAACTGATTATTTCAACCTTCACTAGTTCCTCTTCTGGTGGCTTCATACCCCACTGTTGAGTGCTTTTGGAAGGCCCGGTGCTATTTGAGAGAAAGGACAATATGTCTTTTAGGACTTGAGCATTTTATTTTATTGCTCCCCCCCATAGACAAAATCCACGTATCCACATGCTTGTTTATTTTATAGTTGATTATGTATGATGCTCATTTTATTACATGCAATTGTGAGTTACACTAACTTGTGAAGGTCCAAAATTATACAAATAATCTCTTGTTCATTTATTTCTCTCTTGTTACCATTTGCACACATTCACTTTGCTAGTCATAAACCATAGGGGACCCACAGAATCATTGTCGTTCCAGACACTTGTAGAATCTCCCTCCTATCCTAGGAGGAGTCCCTAGTCTGGCCAAATCATCGGCTCAACCATCTCACACCCCCGTGAGTGCTACTATTTTGGGATCAGCTTTACTTGGTTCCATTTTTCTTGGGTCCAATTCCCAAGGCCATCCATCCACTAGTTCTCCTTTACAAGGAGGCGGGGGTCAAATTTCTTCTCAAGGGAGAAGTACAACCCCACCAAATCTCTCTCAGGGAATAGATCCACTACCTTCTCACACAATGGTTGGAACTAATCCTCCACCAAATATCCCTATGCCATACTTGGCATCACTCAACATTCCTGATTTGACCAAACTCACAAATGATCCCATTTTACACGACCCCACATGGCCCAATATGCCTACCAAACTACCTTCAGATATTCCAAGGTTTGAAGGAAAACCGGGGGAAGATCCCACCAACCATGTTATGACCTTTCACTTATGGTGCTCTTCAAACAACATCATGGATGATTCCATCCGCTTAAGTTTGTTTCAACAAACTCTCACTGGTTCCTTAGCCAAATGGTATGTGGACGAAAAATCAGGGTCCCATGTGACCTTTGAATCATTGGCCAAGGATTTTTTGTCCTTTTTTCAACTACTAGTTCATCATGATACTATATTAGAAATCCTCTTTGAGTTCAAACAAATCACTGCTATCCATATAGCCGATCACATCCATGAATGGCGTCAGCGCCATAGTTTGTGTAAAGAGGAAACCACCAAAGAACAACATCTTGATTGGTTTCTCAAATCCCTCGTCTCTGTTATTTCCAAGGATGTAACATCCACCTTTCCTCAGTACGAAGAGAAAGCCATCAACAAAGCCCAACAATTTGACCTCATCTATGCCTTGTCAAGTTACTTATACACAGTGTTGCCTGATGCACCTAGACCCATACCATTTGGACAGGACAAACCTGGGATGTCCCACGTTGTGGATGGGTTGATTGGTTCTATGAACCATCTTAGCCCTTACAACCACCTATCACCCGCTTATGGGGAACATCAATATCCACAACCATATGGAGGGACTTCTTATTACCCTCCTCCCACTCACCAATAATCATATCCTGTAGCTCCCCCTCAACCAATGGGTGGACCCTCACCGGTACCCATGATGCGTCCGACCTCTCAACCAAGTACAGGTCCACCTTCTACCTCCGCATACAAACTTAGCACTAGTGAAAGCGCTTCAAATTCCTATACACCATATGGATCGTCGCCACAAAAAAATCCATATTATCCATTTCCTAGTCCTCCACAATCGATTTCTCCTCCACTAGGACAACCACATGCCGGTGTTAACTTTGTTCAACCCTCCCCTATTCAACAACTTCAACTTTTGAACAAATGAATATGGAAAATCTGATCCATCCACCGAATAACGCCAAGAGGAAGGGGAAAAATACGGCCCTTGACTTATCTATAAAATTTGTCATGAAGTGATTTCCTACCTTTTAACCAACCTTCTAACGATCGTTACAGCTTGACTGATACCAGTCCAAGGATTTTGTTGAAAATCCTGTACATGTCGAAGGATTTTGTTGAGACGGAAAACTGAAAGTTGAAATAACAACCCAAAAGAGGGGAAATCATGTAGATGTATCATGCAATTGAATCCTTAGTGGGAAAATTTCATATCGAGCCGACCAAATAACGTTTCTAGACTAGCCGTAGCCAGAGATTTTGGACCCTTTTTGTCGTTTTTGGTAGGTTGACACACTTAAATTATAGATATGATAGTACACTTGATATTTCTTTGTTGGTAATTTAATACTCTATGTAGTACTCCCATTATCAATCTTGATTGTGATCCTGGGTGCTTGAGTGGGCAGCTGCGTTTGCATCAATCAATCAACCTTGATGACGTGAAAATCACACATTGAATCATGAACGTGTTGGGTTGACTCTCACAATTTATGGCACATAAGATAATTCCACCTTCTCTCACACATTTCATTTCTAACAATCACGGGGTGATGCTACAATTTAGTACATCTACTTTGATTGAACAGCCCCGACTCATCCTCCACCATAAGAATCCTAAGCAATTTTTACACAAAAAACTGAATGAATTAAGGCCACAGGGCCATAACACGTGGCGTAGTACCTGAACGAAATATCCGAACAATCTACTCAGATAATATTCCGAACTTTTGGATATTCTTCCACGGTAATTTATTAAAAAAACTCGAATCTTTTCACAAGATAACCTAGATAAGCAATCTATCTAAATTCCAGTGAATTTAATGCTACCATTCCATCCATGATATTATTCCACAAGGTTTTCTTGAAGCAACATCATGTATATTATATATTTTTATTGTAAACAAAACATTATATATGTTTACTGTAAACATAAACATGTGTCATTTAAATGCTAGACACTGACCACTTAGGATGGTCGTAAGCTTCAATAATGACGCCAAATGTGCATAATAATAGATTGCACCGATATCTATCGTGTTATAGAACTATCAACCAACTATACTTTAAATGTTCTGTGTTTTGTATTTGTTTAATTTTGGCCAAAATCCAGTCAGAAATTATTCAATCTGCATTGCAATTTAAATAACATTAAATTTGGATTTGCATAAAAATACAATTTAAACAATATAAAATTGTGATTTCGCCCAAATTTATATAGCCTAATTATAATTAAAAATATCAAAACAGAAAATGCTTAGACAATGTCGTATCCACAATCCTATCATAATAATAAGAATTCCCATAACTAACTATTCAATCCATAATAAATTTAATCCAATTACCCAATTAAAAAACAAGAGATATAAGCACCTAATTAGCTATGATAGACAAATCAAACAAATCCCACTAGCTAAGTAGCTATGATAGACACAAAAAGGGTTGGTGCCTACACACCCAATTTTTTTGGGTTACATTGGTAGGAGTTTCACTCATGGATAGCAAAGGCTAAGGTTTTCAAGGTTTTAAGGAGAAATAACCGAATCTAGGGTTATTTAAGTGTTTTCAACAATAATACTCTACCTAATTTTTCATGATACCAACTAAGGAGGATACATCATACCCTTAGTTGTAGTACCAGATTCCATAGTATACAAGAATGATCTCCCCAAGTGTTGTTTTCAATGCACTATAGAAACATGATGGTCATATGTTTATGTAAGGTTGGTTTCACGCGCACATAGAGGGATTTCTATATACCAGAGGGCACATAGAAGGCAATCCCATATATATATATATGTGTGTGTGTGTGTGTGTGTGTGTGTGTGTGTTGTTTAATGCCATACTACTCAAAGGGGTACTAACAAAGGTTACAAGGGCATCCAACTAGGGGATACCACTTGTATTTTTTGTGTGTATTCTTCCCCAACCGTAGATTTACTTGCCAAGAGACATATCTCTATGTTATTTAAAGACATTAGAACATGTATTTAGCCCAATTTTTGTTGTTAAAATTTGGATGCATGTTGGTTCAAAAAAGAGCGCAAATATCACTCACAGTGATCCTTAACCCTTACACTTGAATCACAAACAAGGTATTAAGAGAATATGAATGTAGAGAAGCATAAACAAACGAGAAATAAGATGAAATATTTGAAGAAGAAAACAATGTTCACTTGCACCTTGTTGGCCCTCAACCAAGTTTGAGAGAACATAACATTGGTTGTGTTTGACCATTTTTTAGACTTCGATAGACTGGTCGAAGATGAAGCGCCCAGGCAGAGTTGAGATCGCGGGATCTCACTCGTTTTGCGGGCTTTTTGGGTTATTAGGGTTTATGTAACGAGTATGGGATGTCGGCCCATGGGTTTTACTTGTAATGTATAAATAAGTAGATAGGACTTAGAGCGAAGTCAATATAAGTTAGTTTCGTGCAAGAATATGTAGAGATTGCTAAGTGCGAAGAACAATGGTTGGATTTTGTACATATTGTGTGTTGAGACTTGCATAGCTAAGTGCAAGTGATTGTAAGAAGCTGTGTGCAGACATATTGTATAAGGCTTTGTGCCTTGACCTAATTCGGGGAAGGAGGATCTAGCGAGGTGTGCACAGATATCTTGTCCTTTGAAGAGTTGGCTTCATGGCTTTGTGCATGGGAGCAGAAGAATGTAGAAAGCTTGAAGACTAGTGAAGAAGAAGAAGAGTTGGTGGACGTAGCCCCACACCGGGGTGACCTACGTATATCCTGTGTTGATGTGTTTTGTGTAATGTTGCTTATGTATTTATCTACTTAGTGCAGAGATATTTATATATGTTAGCTAGATGTATGGATGCTTAGGGCTCTATTGATGGTAAATACATGCTAGATCTGAGTTAATGCTATGTGCTAAGCGGTTGGAAGTGTGTGATCTGCTCATTACTGTGTTGTTCTGTATTTAGGGTTTAACCTACGATGTGAACAAGGTTTAAGAACTAATGCATGTTATTGGATAAGTGCTTTGTTAAGTGTTGTAATCCCAGATCTGTGTCCCAGCTAGGTTGTAGACACCTGAGTCCTACAACCCCCCCTGCCTCTACCTCGGGTGAGACTTCATCTGCTTCGCAGGTGTTGCCAAAAGAGCTAGTATTTAGGGTTTTGTTGGTGTGTTTCTGAAGCGTTGAACCCTGGGTTTGCCCCTGTACCAACAAATGGTTCCATTGCTGGGACTTGAAACTGTGATTGTTGGGAACTAAATAAAAGAGAAAGATCTGTGCGTAGATCTGTTGTTGTATTGCATAGTATTCTACTTGACTTGTGAAGCTCTGTGCTAAGAAAGAAGCCCTATTTGAAGAAAATAGGTAAGATCTTAAAGCTTTGTGCTCTAGTAAAGGTAAGATAAGTGGAAATTTTTGCTTCGAAAGTATGAATCTAGGTATGTTTGATAGATTTTGACCTAGTCTGAAAACTAGGGCACGGTTAGAAGAAAAAATTGATCCAAATAAATTTGATAGAAATAGAGAAAGATATGTTATTCCTATGCATAGAAAGAACTTCTAGACTAATAAGTGGATGAGGAAAAATAGATGAATATCATGCCAGAAAGCACTTGGGAAATCTTGGGAAATCCTGCTATGGATCCTTCATTGGGAAGGATAGGATTGTTTAAAGGAAAGATGATAACCCTATGTGGAAGAATTACTAATGTACCTATGATTGCTCATGACACATCGACTGAAGAATAATTTGAATTCATTAAGTTTGTTGAAAACAACACCCCTTTTGCACTTTTGTTAGGAAAGAATTGGATTGAGAAGGACCAGAACAGAAGGAAAGCAGAGGAGAAAGCTACAGAACAGAAAAAACAAGAATTAAGGGACTTCATAGCTAGAAATATCGAGCGACTAATGCAAGAACAAGAGGATAAATCGAAGCAATATAGGGCCAAATAATTAGTTGTCGAAGCAACAGAGGGCTAGAGAATTAACTGTCATAGTTGAAAGAACACAAGAAAGCTTAAAGAACCTGTCCATGCAGGAAAGAAATGCATTCAACCTGGAAATAGTAAGAGAAGAGGTATTACCTTTGAACCCTTTGGAAGACCCTCAGCAGTGCGAAGTTACTATGCTAAGGGAAGATAAGAATAAGAATGGAAAGAGGAATCTGGAGCCTCAAATTACAGGAAAGAAGGTCAGAAATCTCAGTAAGAAGAAAGCAAAATTAGAAAAACTGCAAGAAGTTCCAGAAAAGACTTCATAGAAAGCAGGCTTGCAAAACTTGAACTTTGCCGGAATAGCAGAACAACGCAGAATGGGACTTCTCCAAGGTGAATCTATATGACCGTTGGAGGTGTCTCGACCATTAGAATGATGCTCCAGAACGGCTAGAAACATATTTAATGCCAGAAAAATCACCATTGGACCGTTGAGACCACGCCATAACGGATGGATGCGCATTGATGGACGTATTCCTACCCAGTGGAGGAATCTGTTACGACATTGCTTATTTAATCCGTCGGATGCTGCGACAGGATCAATTTTTGCAAACTGAGATATCCGCGCTAACAGAGAAACGATTGCATATCGCATTGTGTTGTCTAGACCTCGTCGTCCATTTGATTACCTGGTTTGTCCGTTCGCCTATCCAAGTTATTTTATTACAAGTGTGAATGTCGGGCGAGCGTAGAGCAGTAGAGAAGTCCATGGAGGAGATTCTTGTAGACCTCATAACTGAGAAAGTCATGTCTGTAAGAATACAGGCATCATCGACTAGAGGATTGAAAGCATCCCCATCGACTGGGCAACGTTTTGGTTGCGCTGCTGATAAATGAAGAAAACACCACAATGATCTGGCTAACACGAAGTAGATCCTGTCGGTCTTGCCAGACTACATCCCGCCTTTGACTGGCACGGTTAACCATGACAGTGTCCCACGTGACTTTGAATACACATTGATCACTGTGTACCTCCCTAAGGGGATACATGCAGTTGGACGTTAGTTGGGACTGATCCCAGTTCTCAAGATCAGTGACTTAAACCTCGAAGACCGAAAGAACTATGCGATGCTTGCACCGCATAGGTACCTGATGAAGACGACTAGGAAGAAGCCCAAGATAGTTCCTCAGTTGTGGATTAAGGAGATCGCATGCTCCACGATATTGAACGTGATGAAGATCCCCCACTTCAGCCAACATCAGGAGATTAACGGTTGTGTTAAAATCCTCCTGCCGTGTTATCATGGAGGGTATCTATGGATTGTGAAGTTGATCCACTTGATCACCAGATTAAGAATGCAGGGACCAGACCCTCACCAGTTATACCTTGGAAATATGTCATATCGCTCCTTGGCTCAATGTATCGAGGAGGCATATGGCGATGTAGAGAAGGGAAAGCGAGGCTACAAGGTAGCCTCCATCCAGGATGGCGCAATACGCCTAGCTTGTCATCTTATCACTACCAAGCTCGTCTGAAAGAACCGTCCGACATAAGTCACAGGGTTCATAGTCGAAATCACAGGGAAGTGTGTCGAAAGAATGCAGATGAACTGGGCGAGTTACCTCGTCAGCGAGTTAGAGAAGGACTGTCCTGAAGCGCAAGACCAAGGGTATGAGTTTCATTTCAGTTGGCTTCTGGTCTTGATCGCATTTGTCGTCTGGAAAATGCCGAAAGGAGCAGCCTTCCCGGAAGTTGAGCCGTCAAAACCGTTGGTCGCGAGGTTCGACACCCTGTGGTACACGAGTGATATGGCGAAGCAGTGGCAATCGAACATTGTCTTCCATACCTACTACTGACAATTGAAGCGCACCATTGAATAATTCCCCTGAATGACACCAAATACACTCCATCAGTATAGGCTACTAGAAAAGTTGTGCGCAGACCGACACTTCATCTACATCACCGTGCGCAGGGATGAAAGTAAGGAGGACCTGCAGTCTTAGTATAAATTGACCGATGAAGACATGGAAGAGGTCACTAAGGAATTGCCAGAAAGAATTCCTTGTGCCAGTGGAACATGCAAAACTTTCCTATCCTGACATCATCAGAAGTCCATTAATAACCTGGGTCGAGCATGATGGACAGAGCAGCGTAAAGAAAAAGAAGAAAAAGGAAGAAGTTCAGGACATAGAAAGTGATGAGAAGGACAACGCATCAAAGGAAACTGCACCTGACTCACCTGTAGAAGGAGGAGGAGATGAAGTGAACCAAGAGGAAGAAGGGGAAGAAGGAGACAAGCAAGATAAAGGCGAAGTGACACTACTGAAAGATCCCCTCACCACAACAGAAGCATCGCAGAAGAGGAAGGTTTCCTCGGATAAACCTTCGGCCAAAAAGAAGGCCCGCGCCAATAAGCCTCAGTCGAAGAATGTGCTCACAGTGGATGATATTGATCTCATCATCATGGTTATAGAGGACGCTTCAGAAGACATCTTGTAGAGACAGGGAGAAAAGAAGGAGTCGATGTATGACATAATAGAGAAGGAGCTCAACGACATACAACAAGCTATCCATTCAAGCTGCGCAGTGCCTACTGCGCCATTTTCAATAGAGAGTGTAGAATTGGGGGATGAGCCCATCCAATTGTGAAGGTTAGCAGATGCGAAAGAAGCTCAGCTTCTTCGAGCCCAATAAGAAAAGGAGCAGGCCACAAAGGCCTTAAAGCAAGAAAAGGAGGAGGTCCTAGAACAACTGCGAGTTGTGCAGAAGGAGAAAAGTGAAATTCAGGCAGAGTTCGAGAAGAACAAAGAAAAGATCCAGGAAGAAAAAGACCAGCTGCTTGCAGAGTAGACTACGGTCAAGAAGGCAGTAGCTAGAGAACTTCGCTCTATGCGAGGCTTGGCACAAGAGGAACCAAAGTCAACTGAGATGCAAGTGGGGAAGCTCATCGAATCCATTCAACATCTTCAAGCAAGAATAATGGAACTAGAAATCCAAGCAGTGTCGAGCACTCCGCAAGAAGTGCGTGATCAGAGGGAAGAAGCTGTCAGGAATGCAGTAGAACGAATCAGGTCATTTTCCTCAGAGTGTAAGCAATTAAGTGATCGAAGTGCACAGACCTATGAGCGCCTTACAAAAGACCCAGAACTGAAGAAATTGGAAGCATAGCTCTAGGAGGCGAAGAGGCAGGCGTCCATTGTGCAAACACAAATGAAGCTTCTTACTACAGGTGAGAAGATGAAGAAATTACAGGAACAACGTACAATCCAACAGTAGGTCACCACCATCCAGAGGAGAGTTATTGGAGCTACACAGAAACTCTAGCCAGTGCAAGATGAAGCCTACATGCTTTTTGAAGAGATCGAAGGACGAGGCTCACAACTGGAGCAGGTGGTCACAACAGTGGAACAACGTCTGGAAGGGCCTGTCACCGAGCAAGTAATTCAGGAGTTCACCAAGTAGGAGGCTCTGGCGAAGCAGTAAGTCGAGGCAGCTCGAGGCCTTCGAAGCAGTATTGCCCAGGTCAAAGTGATTCGGGATGAGTCACATGTGAGTGTTGGGGGTTTGTTGGCCCTCGACCAAGTTTGAGAGAACATAACATTGGTCGTGTTTGACCATTTTTGAGACTTTGACAGACTGGTCGAAGATGAAGCACCCAGGTGGAGCTGAGATTGCAGGATCTCACTCATTTTGCGGGATTTTTGGGTTATTATGGTTTATGTAACGAGTATGGGATGTCGGCCCATGGGTTTTACCCATGTTTAGCCCTTTTTTTAATGTATAAATAAGTAGATAGGACTTAGAGTGAAGTCAGTCTAAGTTGGCTTCGTGCAAGAATATGCAGAGATTGCTAAGTGCGAAAAATAGTTGTTGGCTTTTGTGCATACTGTGTGTTGAGACTTGCAAAGTTAAGTGCAAGTGATTGTAAGAGGCTTTGTGCAGACAGATTGTATAAGGCTTTGTGCCTTGAACTAATTTGGGGAAGGAGGATCTGGCGAGGTGTGCGCAGATCTCCTGTCCTTTGCGGAGTTGGCTCCATGGCTTTGTGCACAGGAGCAGAAGAATGTAGAAAGGTTGAAGACTAATAAATAATACAAAGAGTTGGTGGACGTAGCCCCACACTGGGGTGAACCACGTATATCCTATGTTGATGTGTTTTGTGTAATGTTGTTTATGTTGTTTATGTATTTATCTGCTTAGTGCAAAGATCTTTATATATGTTAGCTAGATGTATGGATGCTTAGCGCTCTATTGATAGTAAATAAATGCTAGATCTGAGTTAATGCTATGTGCTAAGCGATCGGAAGTGTGTGATCTGCTCATTACTGCGTTGTTCTGTATTTAGGGTTTAACCTACGATGTGAATGAGGTTTAAGAACTAATGCATGTTATTGGCTAAGTGCTTTGTTAAGTGTTGTAATCACAGATCTGTGTCCCAGCTAGGTTGTAGACACCTGAGTCCTACAACCCCCCTACCTCTACCTCGGGTGAGACTTCATCTGCTTCGTAGGTGTTGCCGAAAGGGTCGGTAGTTAAGGTTTTGTTGGTGCGTTGTTGAAGCGTTGAACCTTAGGTCTTCCCCCTGTCCCGACACACCTTTTAAGGTCAGGCAAATTTTCACTAACAGAGCTCCAATTACAACAAATTCGACAAAAACATTTCATAGCCTCTTAGCTCTTTAAATAGACAACACTTTAAGTACTTGTGGTATCTTTATTAATGAGTATCAACTACTTAGTGGACCTTATTTGATAAGTATGACCCTTTTACATTAATTAACTATACATTAACTACCTAATGAGATTTATTCAAAAACAATGGCACTGTACATTAATTCACTAACTCAGTAGTAACCTAAATGAGGGACATTAGGGTCCTACCCTAATGCTCCGAGAGGTTATCCTAATGCTAAGAATCCACTTATTATATGTTTCTCATTTCCTTAAAATAAGGGTGCATATACAATGTTTTCTTTTTAGAATCATTTTCATTTGGATGTGGTCGTTCCTCAAATAGGAATTTGGTTATTTCTAAGGCTAAAGGGGCTAAGGGAATGGAGCTCACAGAGACAAGCCCTACCATTGAACCACTCCTTAAGTATAAACACTTCAATTAAATTTCATTTGTTGGCTTTAAATACATTTTGTTGAGCTAACAAATATGTGTTGAAGAGAATTTATGTATACTCTCTATACCCATACATTGGGCTATAAAATGAATGATATCGAGTCTAAGTACAATGTTGATAGCGAGGATGCCTATGACATGCAAAAACAATTGAAAGTGAAGTTGGGAGGAAAGATTTGACATTCGGGGGGATGTTGTGATGGAAATTGATATGAGAAATCATAGGCTACATAGGTTAAACAAAGCAAGGAATGAATCCCAAAGTTGTGTTTCAAATTTGCATGTTGATCTCTATATTTGGGTTGTAAATGCCAAGTTCATATTGTCATCATATTTTTTTCAATTTAGTATAAGATTGGAAGTCTTTCGACTGTCTTCATGACCTATAAATCTCTACTTGCATGATTAATTGTTAGGTTTAACCCAGGATGGAAGTTGTGCACTATATTATTTTCCCAAATATAAGATTTAGCGACAAAGAGAAATACCTATGTCAAAAGACAAAAAACAACAGAGAAACGTCACACAACAAAGCAAGCACCCAACCTAGTATCCATGGATCAATGATAGAGAGGGTCCCTTTGAATCACATTGCCCACACTCTCCTTCAACAAGCTTGACAATTTCCTTCACTAGCATATCATTCTAGGCCTCAGTGCTTGGCTTTGAGATGCAAGAGGACAAAGAGAGGTGAGGCCAAGGAAACACATAGAGGGCGGTGTGGGATGGAAACTCGATGAGGTGGAGGGCGGAGTTTTAAATTGCCTTCACTAGCATATCATTTTAGGGCTCAATGCTTGGCTTTGGCATGCAAGAGAACAAAGAAAGGTGAGGCCAAGGCAACACATAGAGGGCGGCATGGAATGTAAACTCGATGAGGTAGAGGGTAGAGTTTTCAATTGTGTTTGATAGCATATCATTCTAGGTCTCAATGATTGACTTTGGCATCCAAGAGGACAAAGAAAGGTGAGGCCAAGGCAACACATAGAGGGCAGTGTGGGATGGAAACTTGATGAGGTGGAGGGAACATTTTTCAGTTGCCTTCGCTAGCATGTCATTCTAGGTCTCAATGGTTGGCTTTGGCATGAAAGAGGACAAATAATGGTGAGGCCAAGGAAATACATAGAGAGCGGTGTGGGATGGAAACTCGATGAGGTGGAGGGTAGATTTTTCAATTTCCCTCGCTAGCATATCATTCTAAGTCTCAATGCTTGGCTTTGGCATGGAAGAGGACAAAGAAAGGTGAGCCTAAGGCAACACATAGAGGGCAGTGTGCGATGGAAACTTGATGAGGTGGAGGGTAGAGTATTAACTGCTTTCACTAGCATATCATTCTGCATCTCAATGCTTGTCTTTGGCATGTAAGATGACACAGAAAGGTGAGGCCAAGGCAACACATAAAGGGAAATGTGGGATGAAAACTCGATGAGGTGGAGGGTAGAGTTTTCAACAGCTTTTGCTAGTATATCATTCGAGGTCTCAATGCTT
The DNA here is from genome assembly GCA_000966675.3 of Picea glauca. Classification (NCBI taxonomy): domain Eukaryota; kingdom Viridiplantae; phylum Streptophyta; class Pinopsida; order Pinales; family Pinaceae; genus Picea; species Picea glauca. Next base: position 13,087 of record JZKD02S2142500.1, read on the forward strand.
GGCTTTGGCATGCAAGAGGACAAAGAAAGGTGAGGCCAAGGAAACACATAGAGGGCGGTGTGGGATGGAAACTTGATGAGGTGGAGGGCAGAGTTTTCAATTGTCTTTGCTAACATATTATTCTAGGTCTCAATGCTTGGCTTTGGCATGCAAGAGGTGCCTTCGCTAACATATCATTCTAGGTCTCAATGCTTGGCTTTGGCATGCAAGAGGTGCCTTCACTAGCATATCATTCTAGGTCTTAATGCTTGGATTTGGCATGGAAGAGGACAAAGAAAGGTGAGGCCAAGGAAACACATAGAGGGTAGTGTGGGATGGAAACTTGATGAGGTCGAGGGCAAATTTTTCCAGTGCCTTCGCTAGCATATCATTATAGGTCTCAATGTTTGGCTTTGGCATGGAAGAGGACAAAGAAAGGTGAGGCCAAGGAAACACATAGAGGGAAATGTGGGATGGAAACTCGATGAGGTGGAGGGTAGRGTTTTCAACTRCCWTTGCTAGYATAYCATTCTAGGTCTCAATGCTTGGCTTTGWCATGCAAGAGGACAAAGAAAGGTGAGGTCAAGGAAACACATAAAGGGCAGTGTGGGATGGGAACTCAATGAGGTGGAGGGAAAAGTTTTCAAGTGCCTTTGTTAGCATATCATTCTAAGTATCGTTTTAGATCTCAATGCTTGGCTTTGGCATACAAAAGGACAAAGAAAAGTGAGGCCAAGGTAACACATAGAGGGCGATGTGGGATTGAAATTCAATGAAGTGGAGGGTAAAGTTTTCATAATTTCAATAACAATGCTAAATACCAATACAAAGAAATATATAATTAATATTAAAACTCAATGAGGTGGAGGGTAAAGTTTTCATAATTTCAATAACAATGCTAAATACCAATACAAAGAAATATATAATTAATATTAAAACGTGAAGACATTAAAAAAACTTCTTCATTTTAATCCCAGAAGGCTATTGGCCACTCCAAAATAAGACCCCAAATCCATGAGCTAATGATAACTCAATGATAAATGGATTTAAATACTTGAAATTAAAAAAAAATCATATATCCAATATAACACTTTGAAAAAACAAAACACATACAAATTTTATGATAGACTTAGAAGGAATGATCAACATACTAAGGAAAAGATTGAAGTAGAAATAAAAGAGACTAAAATACAAATATTTTGATGGTGTGGACTAGTTATTATATATATATATATATATATATATATATATATATATATATATATATAT
>JZKD02S2142511.1:0-32108 GCA_000966675.3 Picea glauca
AGTTTCAACTTGGACCTAGTAAGCATTCACAAACTTTGCACAAGCAAACTTGCTCTGATACCATAACATGAGATATCCCCGCCATGCCAAGGATCTGAACTTCGCTACATGTGAATCCCACCAGATCTGGACCATATTATAAATGGAACATATGAATATCCGCCAAATGGTATACACCTAACCGTGCTCAAACGTTACCGTATGGTATGTTGCACCGCCAGCTATCATGACTAGCCGCGTGGGCTTGGCACAAATGTTAAGTGGTAGGCATTGAACCGTGCACAAAGCAATGACTATGCCACATGTATATCCCGCCACGCATTTCAACTAACCATATGTTATATCATAAAATAGTCCCATGTGTTGGAACATTGCACCGATTATAACATTTGTTAAGGCTAGTCTCGCATCATGTAATATGGTTAGACCATATATATAACATACATTGAACCGTCTAGCATATGAGTTAAAAACATATGTTATGTTTAGTTTGCGGGACATGTGGCTCATGCACATAGCATTCTCTATGTATAACCATATGTAATAACCATTGTACCATTTGCTTTTAATATTGGATCAGTGTAATCTTTGAAGACGAATAACCCAATGGATCAAATATAAATTCATTTTAATTTTATTTTATGAATTAAAGAGGCATTACATTTTATTTTGTTGGAATTCACAGATATTTGGCAATGAAAGTAAGAAGCAATGAAAGTAACAAGATGGGCTTTTGCTTATTTTCAACATGTCACATCGGGTGAGGATATACGTGAAAATGATAATAGATTGATGCTGATACTAATCTGGTCTCATTCTAAAATACAATATACATGTATCTTTTGTGAATATATAAATTTCAAATAAAATAAACAATTATCATGAGGGATGGCCTTCACCGACTTGAATATGAAATTGTCATGAATTCTCGACATAAAACCGAATAGAAACATATTTAAAAAGAATATCTACAACAATGGGTTCATGTGACTTTCTCAAGATTGTTGAAACCTCTTGCTTTAACAATAATTGCATCACATCAAGAGTCCTAAAGAAATTTGGATTAGGGAATCACAAAAAGTATTCTAATAGAATATGAAAAGAATGGCCATGAAATATTTCGATGGATTTTCTTTCTATCACTGGGTGCACTTGTCATTTCAAGAATGGTTATCAAAGGAGCCACTCTATTGAGATATTGAGATCTCTTGTGGCCTTTTCTCATACTTCAGTGTATCAAACTCTCTTTCATTTTGTTTAGCAATGAAAGGGAGTCAAAGGTTTGTTTTCCATAGGAACCCAAACTTACATTTCTTTCTATAGTATCATAGAGAGACGTTTTTCTTTGAAATCATAATGTCGCCTAACTGAATGGACACTATACTTATAGAGAGAGAAGTCTAAATACGATTAGTTCAAATGAAAAGAAAACACCACTGCATATAAAACTTATGATATTGATTGTTTTTCGACAAGCAAGTCATGAATGATCATAGTAGTGACTATGAAGCGTAGTACTCCAACTTTGCAAACAAAATTCTTCATATAAATAACCTCTCGCAAACTATATTTTAATAACATGTAGGTTGCATCTATCTTAACCTATATTGATTCCATTATAATAGATTTTGTTATAAGACAATGATGCTTGTGATAAAAATTGTTGTGAATTAGTTAAGAGGCTTCCAAAAATAAAGGATAATATAAGGATGAATAAAAGTATTATATAGTTTCAACTACTGGAATTGAAACTAGACACATTTTTATATTTATTTATAATTAATGTAGATTCATTTTAATTTTCTTTTATGAATTAAAGAGGCATTAAATTTTATTTTATTGGAATTCACAGATATTTGGCAATGAAAGTAATAAGATGGGCTTTTTCTTATTATCATCATATTACATCAAGTGAGGATATATGTGAAAATGAGAATTGATTGATGTCAATGCTAATCTGGTCTCATTCTGAAACATAATATACTATCTATCTTCTTCTTTTTTTTGTAAATTAAAAGATTGTATTACTTCAAAAAACTGAAAGTTTTACATAGACTAAGGAACCTGGCAGCCAACCTGCCAAAAAGAGGAAACCAGAACTGACTGCAGGCTCCTTTAAAGATAACCAAAATTGTCCCTATCACTATAGCTAGAATATCCAGTTTGTTGTAGTTTATACATAAGTGGCTTGAAAGCCTTTTAAAACTAATCCTAAGAAACTTGAAAGAACAAAACTGAAACATGGACAAAAGGAAGATCATACTCCAGAAGTAATATTGCCTCCATCGCCAGTAGGGGGATGATTCCAAGATGGAGTGAAGATGAAAGGTTGACGACAAACTGGGCAACAATTGGAAGCATGCTCACTTGACCGTGAATAAAAAAGAATGTTCAATCGACAATTGATGTTCTCCTGACGAAACAACTGATTTGCTTCGTCTCTGCGAATGTCTAAGAGCAAATTGAGGTGCTCCTTAGAGAAACTGTGCATAGTGGAATCATGGAAGTCCTCTGATGTTCTATTGGCTTCCTGAAGGCTGATCAACGAGGCTTCTTCCTCAATGACGGGATAACCCAGTGGCTTGTTGGTGGGTTGTGTAGAGAAGCTTGGCCCATTGCACCTATGTTTGTTATAGACTGAGCAGGCTGTTGAATTGGCCCAAGATGCGAAACATATGATCTCGCTATGTCCTCAAGAGGTGGGGCGGGTGAGTCCTCCTCTATGACAACACAACTCCAATTCTCCTCTTTGTTGCTAGTATCCATGCCTGACACTTTTGCAGTGGGGTCAACTTGAGGAGAAGATTGACCCAAAACATTTGCAGGGACACTAGCATTTATGATGCAGGAGCATCTCTCCACGCTAGCCAACCAGCCCACTCAACGCATTCAAGGAAGAGAGGTGCCAACCCTCTCATATTTTGAATTTGAATTAGGGGCATTTAATATTTGTAAGGTTGTTAGAGCCAAAAGGCCGTGCCTATACGCAGGCTTTAGCTGTAGGTAGCTTTAATGGTTGTAAGGCTACAATCTAGCTCCGATTCGGACTAGACAACCATTTATTGGTAATTCAATGTAGATTGAGTAGGTAGAGGGAAGAGCTCGAAGAGCCCCTCATGAAAAAGACCTTTTTTTACCTCATTTTGAAAAAGTTGGTAGAGACAGAGAAGGAGCCGAGACTCTATCAAAGTCTGAGCTCAGGAACACCTTGTAAAGAGAGGCATTTTATTAATACAAACCAGAGCAGTTTTTCCTGCATATTATCTGTGTTGTGTGAATGCTTTCATGTGTTCTTTGTATGTTGTGAATGTATGATGTAGATGTGCAATTGTAGGGACAGATAGGTTATGCTATCTGAGGAGTTGTTTGATTTCAGGTTTAGGGGATCTTTGAGGCTTCATACCAGAGGGCGTGACCAAACACTGCGAGTTCTGATAGCCAGTGCTTAGAGAGCACTTCCAATTCTGCGGAATTTGGATGAAGACGTGCTAGGAGGGCACACCAACCAAAATCATTGACTCAGAGGAAGACCTCAAGGTCGTTGAACACCTTGGAGGCAAGACTGTGTAGAGGAAGGCACAGTGGGAGACATAATCGCTGCGGGATTCTTCAAGAACTCTGCCAGGTGGGCATTAAGCATATGCACTGGTTGCATTGAGCAGGAACTCTGCTGTGAGTTCAATAGGAAGTCAGGATCACTGGGGATTCTAGACACTCTGCCAGGAGGGCATTGAGTAGATGTGCAGATAGAGCACAAGGGAAGAACTCTTTGAGTTCAGAGACAGAGAAGAGTCCAAGGAAGGATCTTCACAGGGTTGTTGAATACCCTGCAGACTCAACAAGAAGTTTTCTTGAGCAAAGGAGTGCCAGGAGGGCATCAGATTCTCCATCTGAAGGAGAAGGAATGAAAAGGGTGAAGTCCCCTTAGAGATCTAAGTAGTGGAGAAGCTCAGAAGAGATAGCATCGAGTTAGCATGCAAAGATTCTACAAGGTGTGCAGGAGTCGTGGAAACCTTTTAAGGTTTCAGAGAAGGCTAAGCTCGGGAGGGAGAGTGCTTTTATGCACAGAGGCCACAAGAGGTTGCAGAGGCCGAAAGGGAGAACTCTTTGGAGAGTTTAGAGTCTCGAAAGCTAAGGAGAGCACAACTGCTGTTGAATCAGGCCGAAGGGAAGATCTGGACCGTTGAATTTCCATGTCCAGATAGCAGCAGGAGAGCGCATAGGAAGGGAGTGGATCTGGACCGTCAGATCTCACTCAGGCATTCGATAGCTGTCGGATCTGTCAGAAGAAGCACGAGGTTTAAACCCTTGTGAGCAGAGGAGAAAAGTCCCGAAACAGGCGTGGATATCGAGATTTCAGACTTTGGGATTTCAGAGGTCCTGATGACGAAAGGTCGGGACACTCCATAACGATAGTCCCGAAATAAGTGAAGAGATTTGAGTCGTCCGTTTAGAGGAGGACACGTGTCGCAAGATCACCCATTTCAGGGATTTAGACATCGGGAAACACAGAGGGGAGTCTTTCAACTTCGTCAATGGCGAAGTCTCGAAAACGATCTAGACCGTCCCTTCATAGGAGGACACGTGGCGGAGATAGGGGAGTCCATCGGGTTTTTCGGATACCGGGGATTCGAGAAGACAGAGGAATTGTACCACAGGGATCGTGGAGTCCCGAAATCTGAAAGAGGATCAGAAGCGTCCAGGGAGAGGACACGTGGTAGCAGGAGGGTACTTCGGTACTTCGGGTACCGAAAGTATCAGAGGTCAGCGAAGGCTTAGTGCAACGGGATTCGCGAAATTTCGAAACACAAAGTCTCGAAAACGTTCAGAAGATTATTGTCGGGAGCATTTCGACATACCAAATATCAGGATTTCAGAAATCCTGAGGACGAGAGATCCGGGCTCTTAGGGAGGAAAATCTCGAAAAGATCAGGGCCATTGATCTGGGAGTGGATCACAGTCGTTTATCTCGGTTAGGAGGGAAAAAGGGTTGTATTGTCACTTCAACATTTTGGATATCGGAAGTGCAAGAGAGCAAGGGCAGAGGAAGCCTTGCAACGGAAAATCCCGAAACGCAAAAGTTTGAAAGTGTTGGAGGAAGCCAACGTTTTGGCATATCGGAGTTCGAAACTTCGGGAGTTCCGAGGACAAGGAGAACCAAGCATTTCGGCATTGGAAACTCCGAAATCGCGAAACGCGAAGAGCCGGGGAAAGGAAACCCCTGGAGGAGAAAAGTCCGGGAGAGGCATTTCAGGATACCCGAATTCGGCATTTTGGGGATCCTATAGACATAAGGTCAGAGCATTTCGGTGTCGGAAAACCCGAAATCGCGAAAGGAGGAGAAGGTCGGGAAACAAGTATTTCGACATTTCGAAAATCGACTTTTCGGGAGTCTTGAAGACAGGAAGTCGGGCGCTTTGCGTCGATGAACCCCGAAGAAGGTTGCGGTCATATGAGGGGAGGTCATATGGACTAAGGGTATAGCCTAGGGGGCTAATTACTGTGAGCGCCATTTCGACGTTTCAGTATTTCGGAGATCGGGAGATCGAAGAGTCAAGGACTCTCGACATCAGGACTCAAGGAGTCCCGAAACCCGAAATTCCATTTCGGGAAAGGATTGCAGTCGTGTTTGAAGGCCGTGTGGAGGTGAAGGACCTGTGGATTGGATTCTGAGGTTCTGATAGGGATCTGAAAGAGCCGCTTCGGCTTAGAAGAGGAATTTGAATGATCCTTAGACCGGGAGGTCATGCAGAACCTGCTAAGGCAGGGGGGTGCTACGTCGTCAAGTGGTATCAGAGCTTGACTCTGTTTGTACATTTCAGGCAGAGGAAGCAAGGAAAAGAAAATAGAGTGTTGGAGATGCTCTGTGGTGATTGTTGCAGGTAGGTAGCAGTCAAGGAAAACAGTCAGGAGGACTGTAAGAAAAGGCTGGAAGCACTCAGGGTTGCAGAGTGACAGCAACAGATCTATCAGGAGGACAGATATATAGTGGGCAGAATGACTACTGAAGGTCATGCACGCGATGGGAAGAAGATCCATCAACAACTAGAGAACGCTGCAAGGGATAAAGAACTTGCCGAGATCAGGGCAAGGATGGATGAGCTAGCACTGCGGATGCAACATAATGCTAAGTCGAGATGGGTATATGAATGGCCCATGAAGACGAAGGCAAAGTGGTCGATTCAGGAATTGGTGGCCAGAAGATAGCAGAGGTTGTTGAGAATATGGTTGAGGCATGCTGAAAACCTTAACAGACCAGAGGAGAAAATGGTTCAGGTGTGTGAACCAGAGGATGGGAGAAACCTCTGTAGTGAGGAAGACATGAGATCAACTGAAGATCTCAAAGACTACCAAGAGGGCAGAATAGAAGTTCCCAATTGCCAAGAGGGCAATGAGATGATATTACTGCGGGATCTCATAGACTGTCATGAGGACAACCAGGGAATTTCACATTGCCAAGAGGGCAATGAAACGAGGTCACTGTGGGATCTCATGGACTGCCAGGAGGGCAACAAGAAAATCCCAATTTGCTAGGAGGGCATGGGAACAAAAATGAGGCTATGTGAGAGTCTCGTGAACCCGGAGGTGAGTTTGAATCAACCTGAGGAGCTGACAGAGTAGATGAGCTTAGAGATGGATTTGGATCAGCCAGAGCAGCTGACAAGGAAAGATTAGAAGAGCATTCTGATGATTGGGGGGATAAAGGTATTCCTGCCATATAGCCTAGATGAGGCCAAAGTCTGTGTTGTCGATGAAGCAACAACAACAAGAGAAAGGTATCCAGCCGTGACTGTAAAAGGAGAAGTGGAGCAGATGTTAGAAGTTGCCCAAGCAGAAGAAGAAGAAGAGCATTACGAGGAATGGCTCAAAATTTTCAGCCAGGAAGCTGAAACAACTGCAGCATTGGAGCTTGCAGCAGAAGAAGCTGAAGAAGAGACATATATCATGAGTCTTACTGATCTGTGCGAAGAGATTGAAGCCCTGGAGAGAAGGGTGAAGGTGCAGGGCATGCACATCCAACAAGTTAAGTTGGAAGCAGATGAAGGAGGATTCCAGTCTGAGGAGAAGCTGGAGGAAGTTGGAGATACACCAGCAGGAGAACTGGCAGAAGTTGAGCTGTCAAAAGAGGAAGCTGAATAACAGTTCAGTGAGGAGATTGCAGAGCTAGAATCTGCAGCAGGGTGGCAAGTCAAGGCCATAAGAGATGAAGAAGATGGCATGGGAGATCATGATGATTTGCCCATTTGCAGAAAGAATTTGTAGCAGAGGAGGCTGCATGAACAGAGTCAGCCATTGCAGCAGCTGGACGAGGTGATCGATGAGATCAGAAGGCTGATGTTGGAATTAGCAGAGACTGCCAACAAAGGGAAGCTGAGCAGAAGGGAGACATCAACAACAACAGAGCAGGGAGACAACTCCAAAGAGTTGTTTGGGATCCAGGAGGATCTCAACAGCCAGGATGGGAAGCTCATGAGCAGAAGCTCATGAATTTTACAGCTGAGGAGTATGATGCAGGAGCATCTCTCCACGCCAACCAGCTAGCCCACTCAACGCATTCAAGGAAGAGAGGCGCCAACCCTCTCATATTTTGAATTTGAATTAGGGGCATTTAATATTTGTAAGGTTGTTAGAGCCAAAAGGTCGTGCCTATACACAGGCTTTAGCTGTAGGTAGCTTTGATGGTTGTAAGGCTGCAATATAGCTCCAATTCGAACTAGACAACCATTTATTGGTAATTCAATGTAGATTGAGTAGGTAGGTGAGGATAGAGGGAAGAGCTCGAAGAGCCCCTCATGAAAAAGACCTTTTTCGACCTCATTTTGAAAAAGTTGGTAGAGACAGAGAAGGAGCCGAGACTCTGTCAAAGTCTGAGCACATGAACACCTTGTAAAGAGAGGCATTTTATCAATACAAACCAGAGCAATTTTTCCTGCATATTATCTGTGTTGTGTGAATGCTTTCATGTGTTCTTTGTATGCTGTGAATGTATGTTGTAGATGTGCAATTGCAAGGACAGATAGGTTCTGCTATTTGAGGAGTTGTTTGATTTTAGGTTTAGGGGATCTTTGAGGCTTCATGCCAGAGGGCGTGACAGAACACTACGGGTTCTGATAGCCAGTGCTTAGAGAGCACTTCCAATTCTGTGGAATTTGGACGAAGACGTGCTAGGAGGGCACACCAACCGAAATCATTGACTCAGAGGAAGACCTCAAGATCGTTGAACACCTTGGAGGCAAGACTGTGTAGAGGAAGGCACAGTGGGAGACAGAATCGCTGCAGGATTCTGCAAGAACTCTGCCAGGTGGGCATTAAGCATATGCACTAGTTGCATTGAGGAGGAACTCTGATGTGAGTTCAATAAGAAGTCAGAATCACTGGGGATTCTAGACACTCTACCAGGAGGGCATTGAGTAGATGTGCAGATAGAGCACAAGGGAAGAAATATTTGAGTTTAAAGACAGAGAAGAGTCCAAGGAAGGATCTTCACAGGGTTGCTGAATACCCTGCAGACTCAACAAGAAGTTTGCTTGAGCAAAGGAGTGCCAAGAGGGCACCAGATTCTCCATCTGAAGGAGAAGGAAGGAAAAGGGTGAAGTCCCCTTAAAGATATGAGTAGTGGAGAAGCTCAGAAGAGATAGCACCAAGTTAGTGTGCAGGAGTCGTGGAAACCTTTTAAGGTTTAAGAGAAGGCCAAGCTCAGGAGGGAGAGTGCTTTTATGCACAGAGGCCACAAGAGGTTGCATAGGAAGAAAGGGATAACTCTTTGGAGAGTTTAGAGTCCCGAAAGCTAAGGAGAGCACAACTGCCGTCGGATCAGGCCGAAGGGAAGATCTGGACCGTTGAATTTCCACGTCCAGATAGCAACAGGAGAGCGCATAGGAAGGGAGTGGATCTGGACTGTCAGATCTCACTCAAGCAGCCAATAGCTGTTGGATCTGTTAGAATAAGCACGAGGTTTAAACCCTTGTGAGCAGAGGAGAAAAGTCCCGAAACAGGCATGGATATCGGGATTTTGGACTTCAGGATTTTGGAGGTCCTGATGATGAAAGGTCGGGATGCTCCATAGCGATAGTCCCGAAATAAGCGAAGAGATCTAAGGGCATTTCGGGGATCCTGTAGACATAAGGTCAGAGCATTTTGGCATCGGAAAAACTGAAATCATGAAAGGATGAGAAGGCCGGGAAACAAGTATTTCGACATTTTGGAAATCGACTTTTCGGGAGTCTTGAAGACAGGAAGCCGGGCGCTTTGCGTCGATGAACCCAGAAGAAGGTTGCAGTCATATGGACTAAGGGTATAGCCCGAGGGGCTAATTACTGTGAGGGCCATTTCGGCGTTTCGGTATTTTAGAGATCGGGAGATCGAAGAGTCAAGGACTCTCGACATCAGGACTCAAGGAGTCCCGAAACCGGAAATTCCATTTCGGGAAAGGATCGCGGTCGTGTTTGAAGGCAATGTGGAGGTGAAGGACTTGTGGATTGGATTCTGAGGTTTTGATAGGGATCTGAAAGAGCTGCTTCGGCTCAGAAGAGGAAGTTGAACGATCCTTAGACCGGGAGGTCGCGCAGAACCTGCTGAGGCAGGGGGGTCTGGGTCAATTTCTATGGCGATTGGCAAGATATTTGAAATAGTCTGGACCTTCACGAGAATGGCCACGCTCGCGAGGCATGATGCCAAGGATGAGATCAACGAACAGAGGAGGGGAAAAATCAACCAAGAGTTGGGTCAGACTTAACCTCTCCAGAAGAGAAGCCAAGCGCGTAGACAAAGCAAAAGGAATAATCATGTCAAGAGTAGATGAATGACACATAGAAATATTCCCATTCCAGCACATTAAGGGAGCCATAAAATCGGAGGAGACATTGTCCTCTATAGTACCACTCCCAATTAAACCCGACATCATCCTGAACCAAAGCATCAAATGTCCCATGGAATGAAAGCTCCCGACAGATAGCTCTGCATTAATGTGCGACCTCGAGAACTGAAGCATGGAGGAGAGGCGACATGGAGGGGCTGTCTTTAATTGCATGGTTGGGCGCATGTCACCCCATCTGGGGAATATACTATCTATCTTGTGTGAAATTTAAATTTCAAATAAAATAAACAATTATCACGAGGGTTGGCCTTCACAGACTTGAATATGAAATTGCCACGAATGCTCAATATGAGATCAAATTGAAACATATATAAAAGAATATCTACAACCACAGGTTCATATGACTTTCCAAAGGTTGTTGAAACCTATTGCTTTATCAATAATTGCATTATATCAAGAGTCTTGATGAAATTTGGATCAGGGAATCATGAAAAGTACTCTAATAGAATATGAAAACAATGGCCATGAAATCTTTTGATGGATTTTCTTTCTATCAGTGGGCCCACTTGTCATTTCGAGAATGGTTATTAAAGGAGCCGCACTATTGAGATCCCTCGTGGCCTTTTCTAAGACTTCAATATATCAAACTGTCTTTCATTTTGTTCAACAATGAAATGGAGTGAAAGGTTTGTTTTCCATAGGAGCCTAAACTTACATTTCTTTCTACAATATCATAGAGGGATGTCTTTCTTTGAAATCATAATGTCGTGTAACTGAATGGATGATATACTTATAGAGAGAGAGGTCTAAATATGATTAGTTCAAATGAAAACACCACTGCATATGAACCTTATGATATGGATTGTTTTTTGACAAGTAAGTCGTGAATGATCATAGTAGTGACTTTGAAGCGTAGTACTTCGACTTTGCAAACAAAATTCTTCATATTAATAACCTCTCACAAACCATATTTCAATAACATGTAGGTTGCATCCAATCTTAATCTATATTGATTTCATTATAATATATTCCGTCATACGACGAGGATGCTTGTGATACAAACTGTTGCGATGCACATCCTCGAGCTTCCTCAATACAAAGCAATAACCACCAAATTTATGTGGTTTTCTCATATTGGGGAGACAATGGTGTGTGTTCTCTCTGTTTACATGTGTGTTCTCTTTGTTTACTTCAATGTTATCCATGGTCTATGAACGCAACCTGTGTCGATGAAAAATCCATAAATTAGCTTCAAAAAACATATCTCGACACATGGAGAAATATAGTTCTATTTCTCATATTGGAGAGACAATGGTGTGTGTTCTCTCTGTTTACATGTGTGTTCTCTTTGTTTACTTCAATGTTATCCATGGTCTATAAACGCCCCCTGTGTTGATGGAAAATTCACAAATTAACTTAAAAAAAACATATCTTGACACATGGAGAAATATAATTCTATTTCTAATTACAATACCGTTAGGGTTCTTATTTAAAACAACAATATGAAAAACACTTTTGAATCAATTCGACATTCTCATTCTCTGAGTATGCTAATTTTACACTACAACTAAAACTACACCATTAAACCAAATGCTAATTTTACACTACAACTAAAACTACACCATACAACTACTCAATATACTAAAGGTACTCTAAACATCAACCTTAACTTATTTGCGACAAACTCCCGTCAATCTACCACTAGACAAGAACCCAATCCAACGAGACTATAACCTCAGGTACCGCTAGGGTTATCAACTTAATCGAAATCACATATGCATATAGTAACCATGGGTTTGTTTAGTGCTAACTAAACTAGAAGCAACCCCTTAATTTTTAGAGGACACGTGTCTATCCCGATGAGCGGCGTCGTTTGGAAGCGAGGGTAGATCGGACGGCGGAGGGTGTCGCGTTGATAGAAAGCCATTTGAACCACTTGTAAAAGAGCCTTGTTGGACCTCATTCTCTTGTGAGAAAATTTGCAGCACAGACATAATACTATAATATCTGTGTGTCCGAGCGAGCACGCGATTCAGCTCCATTCTCATTCAACAGTCAAGAGATTCGATCATGGTACCTCAATCTCCATTCCCTTCGCTCTTTAAAATCAGTGCATTTCATGCATTTTTGCTTGCAGCTATTTTTTCATATAAACACAACCAGCTTTGGGTAGGTTGATGTTCTAGTCTCTGTGAAAATAGGGTTTAGGTTTTTCGGCTCTCTGAAATAAGGTCTTAGGGTTTTAATCATAAATGCTCAACTTCATATTCATCCGAAATATACAAACCGGTCACCATGTCTTGCATGTTTTTATTCGTAAATCTGCTGGGAATCTTACTCGTGTTCCAGGATTTATGTGCTTATTTATTTTCCCTTTTCATCATTCTTGGAATGACCGAGGATTTAATTGTCAGGCTTTTGCCGGTCCACAAGTTGATTGTCCAAATTTCAAGCTTGTTATCGTTGGCGATGGAGGCACCGGTAAGGGTTTTATCATTCTTTGTTTATACATAACAGGTTTCCACTATTTAAATGTTTTTTCTTTTTAATGTTTATAGTTATGTTTTTCGAATCAAGTCTTGTATGCAAGTTATTGTAATGACGATAAAACAAATGTTTTGAGAGCTTTGATAAGTTATTGTAATGATGATAAAACAAATGTTTTGAGAGCTTTGATAACTTCCCCGTTGGTGTATTGAATCTATTCTATCAAGATCAAAATCGAATTTAATTTAAAATTTAATTAGAGATTTGATAAAGGATGTTGGGTTATTAGATCTCTTCTTCGTAGTCGAATAGCCCATTTATGCAATTTACTAGTTCATTCAGCGCTACGTCTTGTGCATTTTCATCGAGTACTTGGATGAATATTGTGCGTTTTCCTGGCAGGGAAGACAACTTTTGTCAAACGGCATCTTACTGGAGAATTTGAAAAAAGATATGAGCGTAAGTATCTCTTCCTTCAATCTTTTCTTCTCATGATCTGTTAGGGATGAATTGCTATGGGATCTGAACCTAGACACTAGTCACTGTAGTAACGAGTCATGTCTTTGTCTCAGCAAGGTTCAAGTTAAGTGGTTGTTATTATTTTATTTTTCTGGGTTATTTGCCAAGCTTATAAAATTTATTTTTATGTCTTATGCTGTAATTGTTTGGGGTCAAATATATCAATTATCTTATTTTTATATTTTGACACTGTCGTTTTAAATTTTGAACAGCGACAATAGGTGTGGAAGTTCATCCTCTTGATTTCTTTACAAATTGTGGGAAGATTCGATTTAATTGCTGGGATACTGCAGGCCAAGAGAAATTTGGTGGCCTTAGAGATGGTTATTAGTAAGTTATAGCTTTATTTATCAATTCAGAATTATTAATGTGTTCTTCCTTTTCACTAGATTATTAAACGTTGGAATGATTCCTATAGTCTTTTTGGGAATTGCAGGGCAACCAAAAATATTTGGAACTGGCCATGTGCCAAGTTCCAGATTATATTCCTTAGCTAGAGCCATTGGAAAGTTGCTCTATGGGATAACCTCCGTAGTAAGGAGTGACTTTCTAGGAATATGGCATTGCATTAGGATGGTAGCCTTTTTTTTTTAACTTTGGTAAGCCAGATGTCCATCAGTTTTGGCATGGCTCCCCATTCTGTCTAATGACTTGTCAAAAACAGTCCTCTCAAACAGCTATTTTAGACAAAGGTCAAGTTTAGGAATTTTGCTTTTAAATATCATAAAAAAAAGATCTGAATCATAGTGATCTATAACATGCCTTTTTATGTATATAAGCTGTGATGTTCAGGAAAAGTATAGTAACTTCCCTTAAGGAAACAATAAATCGATAGTTTTGAGCTGCATCCAATAAGTTTACTTCTCTTGTAACAAAATAGTGCCCTTAAGGAAACACTAATTCGATAGTTTTGAGCTGCATCCAATAAGTTTTCTTCTCTTGCAACAAAATAGTGCATTTTAGATCTGATTATAAATGTCACACTCTTCATTGTGTCATATGTCTAGTAATTGTCTCCAAAATTTTAGAAAATAGGAATGTGTGAACACTATAAATTAATGCCAATTGTTTGGTATTTGCTCGCTTTAAGGCCTTTTTTATATGTAAAAAGGGATTTCTATTGTGACTACAACATGTGATTGAGTACAAAAACACTTGTATTTTTAATTCATAATCTTGAATCAATTTAGTTAGGCCTTCAACTATCCTAACCCATTCTTGTTACATATATTATCTCTTCTTTTTTCTATCCTTCATACAATGAACATTATCATAAGCTAAAAAAGTTTGAACATTATCCCATCCCTCTAGTCATTGCTTCCTTTACCACATTTTCTCTTCTCTTTGAGCCCTCACTTGTAATCATGTAATGTATGCTTTGTAAAGTTCATGATATCGAATCCAATGTGTTGACTCCCTAGCTATGAGTATGAGTTCACGAAGCATGGATGAGCTCATGAGTGCCCACTCAAGCATGCCAACCAATCAATCCATGTAGGGAGATATATCATGCAATGTGAGAGTTTGAATCATTGGTGTGTAGGTGAGTAGTTCATAGTCGTGAATCAAAGATTTGAATATTCACCCAAAAACAACTCAAAAGTGTTCAAGGAAGTGAGGATGACCCCTGTAGGAAAGGAGGGTGTCTATATTAAGGTAGTTGTAGATTTTAATGACAATAATCAGCAAGCTAAAATTTTTGTCAAACACTTAGCAGCAACCTAGAGATAACTGTCTTTCATGAACTTCCGAAATGTCTCAAACCCATATTCAGAAATTACCATAAGCAGAAATACACATTGCTAAGCAAATATGCAGTGGAAGTAAACACAATGGACAACAACCCATAAAACTCAGAAATTTAGGCAAAAGCCAGGGAAAACCCCAATTTGGGGAAACCCAACAAGAGAGAGAGATCTTATTTATTGCTTTAGGAAAGTGTATTACAACAGCATACTCACAACTTTCAGCCAAGAAGAAATACCTCACAGCCACAAAATCTGTCCCAGAATTTTCTGACTTGGAAAATGTGCCCAAATCCGTACAACTGTACGGCCTCCTCTATTTCTGTGCCTGAAAATCCGTGCCCAGCAGAGTGCTGTACGACCTGCACAGTACGGCCTAGCAGCAAGAAAAATACTTGGAAAAACCGCTTCGATTTTCGTGCCAAAGAGCTGCCTTGAAAATCGTGCCCTCCTTGTTGTACAGACTCTATGGATCCGTACGGTATGGCCCAACACAGAAAAAACAGAACAACACACACACATAAAATCTTCCTTGGGATTTGTGCCCTCCTTTTCTTTGGAAGTGTGCCCAACAAACTGCTCACTATCCTCTCAAGCACTTTTGGAAAATCTCTCTCAATCTCCTCTCGATGTCTTCTCGATGTGTCTTGCAAACTACCCAATGCATTCTTTTATAAATTTGAAAATGATATTATCCCTCCAAAGTGTCTTTTCACCTTTTCCAACCCTAAATCCAAAGGCCAAGATTAGATCTTGCCTTTTTCAAGATCAAGGGTCATTATCCATTCCCTCCAAAATGAATCACTTAAATATTAAAGTAATTTCACTTTATTACATAAGTGTACTTTATGAAATAAAGTCACTTTAAAATTAGAAGGTACACTTTATTAAAAAGNAGGTCGATATATTTTTTTCGGAGGACCCTCATATGTTGTCCATCAGATTAAACTCATTTGAAAAGCAAAACAAATAGTGATCTTTTGCTCATAATTCATCATGGGGTCCATTGACTTAGAGTCTTATGCTTTAGGCTCAAATTATGATACATGGCAACTGTGTATGAAGGACGAGTCTTGTGTTCAAGGCTTATGGTAGTCTACTAATGAAGATGAGAAGGAACCTATTGATGTTAAGAAAAAGATAGAAATGGCATAAAAGATTAGTCAAAGCTTGGAAAATTATAGATGACCAAGTGTTTGATGAATTATTGGGCCTTATTCAAGAATAAGGGTCTCCCAAGGACCAAGGTTGCATGGGAAATTCTTGAGAGAATATTTCTAAATCTCATGAAGTTTTAAACAATTTGTGACATGTAAACATAGGGCTCAAAGACCAAATTTCCTTTTTGATCAAATCAAAACTGAAAGAATGATTATGATCCTTCAATTCAACAAACAGATGACAATGATAATTTGATCCAAAACTTGCTAGATTTTAACCACAACCTCATACAATCATAAATAAATCAAGAAAGGAAAATACTAAACACTGTARTGAGTATTAACATTTGAAGCATACTCATGATCTATCATTGGATGAAAAGGATAAATCCTTTTAGATACTTTGCAGCCTTGATCATAATTTTGTACAAGAAATGAAGGAAACTAAGMTTATGTCAACAATCCATGGGAAGATTTAGGAGGAGGAAGTGATATTTGACACCTTTTTGAAAGGATGTTCAACCCTCTTCAAATGTATCTTCTTGTCATGCATTGATGATTACACCAGTTGAATTCCCTTGATTTCGAGAAACACACTAAAGTTATTGGTTCCAAGTTGCTTTGTAATTTGGGAGATGTTATCCCCCCAGTCTATAGGGGTAATTGAGTAGATGATGTCTTGAGGCCCAGAGGTAGCATTCATGGAGTGCCAAGAGTCCGATGCCTAGCACAGCCCACAGAGCCCCTCTACTTTACCACAGAGCAACATCCACTACATCGGCTTGGTTCTAAGAAGACAACAGGTCTTGCTTCATGAGGTAACAAGTCCAGTCTCGTGGTAAGTGTTACTTTAATATTGAAGCATTTGAGCATGTTGCAAAGAATCCTTTCTTGATTATGGAACGTTTTCTTGGAAATTATACCTTTTGCCTAGTTTCACCTTGGTGGGTGGCATGGTTTCCTAGTAAGTAGATCACCCTCAGGAAAAGGGTTGCCACTGGGTGGTTCTCTGAAGGGTCATTGTACCATTCCTGCTCATACTTACCACTTTCCACACTTCTTGCCTTTCCGTTCCCTCATCTTTTGGGATTTTGGGCTCATTGACCCCAATAAGGGGTTGTACCTCATTTCATTGGAAGAAGGGGCCAAAGGCCCAGAGGTGTTGTAGCTGGCAAAATTTAAAAGCCAATTATTATCCTTTCAGATGCTCACCCTAAGGTCTTGAGAGCTATGAAACACTACTCCATAAAAAACAAGGATATTGTGGAAAGAGAAAGTTGAAACTCGTCAATACAAAGTTGCACAACTGACTGGGACTACAAAGTTGCCCCCCACAGCTCATGCTGTGGAGAAGATCACGTTGCAAGACTTAGAAATGCAATCTTGTGGGAACTGGAGTTACAACATAATATGTGGGCAGCAAAGACCACTCAATATGAAGAAGACCAACTTTTATGTTTGTTGAGATTCCAGTCTATAAGCAGAAATGTTGACTTCCATATATTCATGGAACTGTATGATTTAGAAGGGAGAAGTGTAAAAGTTGTGGTCTTTAGTAAATACATTTTTTCTGAGATAAAAGTTTTGCTTACACAATTTTTTTTAGTGTGATTAGTATGTACACCTTGTGGTTTATTCTTCCCATCCTGTCTGAATTTTAGTTTTGCAGACCAAGAAAAAACAAATTGTGTATAAAGAATCTCGGTTACATTATACCTTTTGAAATTATTTTAGTCACAAACTGAACTCACTGGAATAGCTAAGCACGAGTTTGAAGACCATAAAATTACAGATCCTTCTTCCTTCTGTCATTAGATCCGTTTCTGTTTTTCTGCTCCTTCATCAGGTGTCCATATCTGTGTCAATTCCCACGTTTAAATGGAATTCCTTTGCAATTGATTCGTTGCCGCCATTTATGATCCAACAATTGAACAATTAATTTCTCATTAAGGGGTAGATCTAGACTCGGTAATTAGTATAAAAAATGGTTTAATATTGATACAGTTCACAGAATATGAATGCTGTTATATTTTTATTTAAAGATTTTGGGTTTTCCATAAAAATGAGTTGTATTGCTTTCTCCCTCCCTTTTCATTTATATTTTTTAAAGCATATGATTAAAGCTTTCCAACTGGAACTTGTACAACATGATGCCATTTCTAACTAACTTTTGGTTGCAGCATCAACGGGCAGTGTGCTATTATTATGTTTGACGTCACTGCACGTTTGACATACAAGAATGTCCCAACATGGCACAGGGACCTTTGTCGGTGAGGAGTAGTTTGTTTTCACTCAGCATCTATGATCACATTAATTTGTTCGTTTTATTCTCCAACATGATCTAATTTTTAGATTTGTCTTTTCAATTTTCTTTTGTCAGGGTCTGTGAAAATATTCCCATTGTTCTTTGTGGTAACAAGGTTGATGTCAAGAACCGACAAGTGAAAGCCAAGCAGGTTACTTTTCATAGGAAGAAGAATCTGCAGTATTATGAAATATCTGCTAAGAGTAACTACAATTTTGAGAAACCTTTTCTCTATCTTGCTAGGAAGCTTTCTGGGTAAGTGCTTATTGTTACTTATATACACTGGAGATGTTAAACTGGGTTTGAAGTATGTGGATTGCAAGGTATTCATCACTGTTCTTACATATATTTAACTCCACAGGGATCCTAACCTTCATTTTGTGGAGTCACCTGCTCTTGCTCCACCAGAGGTTCAAATTGATATGGCCACTCAACACCAGTAAGTGTTTTAAACTGCTGAGTTACTCTTTCCTTTCCTGTTGAATATTAGTTTTTGTTGAAAACCCCTGAACAGTGAAATGTAAACATTCTGCTTCATCTGCTTAAGGTCACTGGGGCAGTTTATAATTATTTGTTATGGATGTTCTGTAGATTTCATGGGAATTTGAACAAGAATCATGCTCTTTTTAAAAATGATCTGCATGTCTCTCCCGGGTACTGAAATATAACTTTGTATTGTCTTCCAGGTATGAAGCAGAATTGGCTGCAGCTGCTGCACAGCCTCTTCCTGATGATGATGATGATGTATTTGACAGTTAAACGCTTTCTGTGCTGTATGTATTACTGCAACAAGGCTTTGCTGTGGATGGTGGAAGAGCTGGAATATTTTGTTTTGCTATAATCTAGTTTTATCGTCTGTTAATTATGCCTTTATTAAATGCCAGGTTACCTTTTAGATGCTTGTTTTGCTATAATCTAGTTTGACCATCTGTTAGTATTGTCTTTATTAAATGCTAGGTTACCTTTTAGATGCCTATTGTGCATAATAATTTTTTGACCAACAGATAATTTTGACAGTATATTTAATGATAGATTTTGTAAGTCATTCATTAATGACGTATTTTTTTCATATGTAAAACTGAACCGCAAAAAGGAATTTCAAAATGCAATCATTTTGTTTCTTTATTCAGTCTATTTACCTCTACAAGTAGTTTGTTGGAACATGTGTGTGCTTATATGGATTATTGATGCATGTATACATTGTATAGTAATAGTCTACTATTTGCCTAGCGGGAAAATCATGCATGACAATGGACATGTTACATTAAAGTGGATGAAGTCGTTTCAAGGAAATAAGCAAACTGTTCCCAAAACTAAATACCAGAGCCAAGATAGGAACCGGGATGATTGGCGGCTAGCTGCATTTTATTGCACTTCGTACACCTGGCATAAAGTCTTACAGAGGTGTATTTACTTCTGTATACAATCAAAGATAAAGTTCATAAGCGCATTTCATTGCACTTTCTACTCCTGGCATAAAGTCTTACGGAGGTGTATTTACTTGTTTAGACAATCAAAGATACAGTTCACAACCTTCTTACCTTGAATTGAAAAATCAAAGATACAGTTCACAACTTTCTTACCTTGAATTGAAAAATACAATGGACATTTCAAGGATATTCGGAGACTAAATATGTCATATGTCAAAGAGGGAAGGGATTTTTCAGAAACTAAGCATGACTTTTTTCTAAAAGTAATTACTAATATGCTTGTGCAATATATTGGTAGGCTGTGCAGGAACTGCAAGGTTCTTGTTTGGGCATTTTTGTAATAAGTTTAACTGTCACAATTACCAAAAAAACAAAGTATTAGTGAACATAATAGGTTATTATTAAAGTATTTTTTGACGGGGAAATGTGCAACAAGGGTGTAGATATGCATTTATTTTTTTCGGAGGAGACTAATATTCTTGTCCAGTATATGCTGTTTAGTAGCTGCAAGGTTCTAGTTTGGGCCTTTTTGTAATAAGTTTAACTTGCCACAATTCCCCCAAAAAAAGTATTAGTGAACATAATAGGTTATTATTAAAGTATTTTTGAACATGGTATTGTGCAATAAGGGCCTAGATATGTGTTTTTTTCGAAGGAGGCTAATATGCTTGTGCCGTATATTGGTAGGCTGTGCAGTAGCTGCAAGGTTCTCGTTTGGGGCTTTTTTTAATAAGTTTAACTTGGAACAATTACCAAAAAACAAAGTATCAGTGAACATAATAGGTTATTATTAAAGTATTTTTTGACATGGTAATGCAAAATAAGGTTGTAGATACGTATTTATATTTTTGAAGGAAAACATCTTGTGATCTTCTTTCTTCTCTGGAATATCCGAGATTATCCGGGTGGAGGGTGGCTGGATAGTGGATGGTAATAATGATAACATGCTTTGGGTAGATGGTTCAATAGATTACACTAATTCTTGGGTCTATGTAGATATGAATTTATACTATTAAGTTGTGGGGATATCTCAAAATGGTAAGAAATGGTGGTAATAATGGTAACATGCTTTGGGTGGATAGATTGCACTAACTCTTGGGTCTATGTAGATATGAATTTATACTAAGAAATGGTGGTAATAATGGTAACATGCTTTGGGTGGATAGATTACACTAACTCTTGGGTCTATGTAGATATGAATTTATACTATTCGGTGGCTGGGATATCTTAAAATGGTAAGAAATGGTTAAGGTATATATTGATAACTCAGCTAGCTGCATATTAAAAAGCTAATACTCTGGAGTGTTAACCTTACAAAGGAAATGTCTCTAAAAGTTTTATGATTTTGTTTAGGCATTTATGATTGCATAAATCCATAACCTTTAATTCCTTTTTTTTGCTGTCGATTTTAGTGAGGACTTACTTTACTTTTTGGCTCTACAATTTTTGTTATCTATGTTATCCTAAGTTTCGAAACACCTTCCGATTCTCTTTATATTATCCTAAGTTTCGAAATACCTTCTGATTCTCTTTATAGTGCTGAAAACGTTTATAGTTTTATAGAAAAGATTTATGGTTTTGTTCAGGCATTTATGATTGTATGAATCCGTAGCCCTAATTCTTCCTTTTTGGCTGTTGATATTTTGTAAGGACATTATTTTAGTTTTTGGCTTTACAATTTTTGTTATCTATGTCATGCTTGAAATACCATATGTTTCTCTTTAGAATGCTGTAATTTTCTTATCTACAGCATATACACAAATACCTTGTGTTTCTCTTTAGCATGCTGTAATTTTCTTATCTACAGCATATACACAAGGATAACTCAAAAGTGTTATTGAAGTTTTGAATGGTCAGAGGGATGAGTTTATTTCTTTTCAAACCTGCCATGCTTGTTTTTATCGTATAACCCGGGACATAATTCCTTCAGTTTTCTCTGTGGCTATGCGAGATACTATCTAGTATTTTGCCCATTCAAAATATTCTCGTACATAATAACTTATTTTTGGATAATACGTTAAGAAGCGCTTGCGATTGAAGTAATGCCTGGGTTAGTCAATCAAGAATTCTGCAAGTTCTAACCTTTTAAACCTACAAAGGGCCAAAGAACGGTCAAGTTATTTGAGTTGTTTTATGGAGACAAATGGTTTACAGTTCTTAAGTGTAAAGAAACTTGAGTTGTCTTGTGGAGAAACAAATGGTTTACAGTTCTTAAGTGTAAAGAAACTTGAGTAGTCATGTGGAGAAACAAATTGTTTACAGTTCCTAAGTGTAAAGAAAACAAAACGATATATATGGTCACATATGCTCACAATGCATAACCTGGTACATATTTGGGAAGAATTTGGCTATGTATTCGGAGCTCATGGGTTACAGGGATATAAATATGGCAAATTGAGTGAGCTCTATATTATCAATTAACATACATGTTACTCAATTAACATACATGTTACTCGGAAACAAATAATATATTGCCCAAACCTTTTACACGTGTATAAAGAGTAACAAATAGAAGAGACTTAAAGTGCAAAACTACATTGTCCGCAAAGCCTAGAGGATGGCTGTACGCTATAATGGATGTTAAGGGGTTGCTCTCTCTTTGATTGCCTTTCGAGGTCGTCTTCTCGCTTTGTAGGGTATTCTTCTCTACTATAATAATAAAAAGAAGATTGTGTTACAATCTAGAATCTAGTTAATTTTGTATTCATAGTTTTGCAATGCATTTTTATATAAGTTAGTTATTTCAATTTGTGTCGTTATATATTATTATATTTTGTTATAATAATAATAATTTATTTTTAAGGTTACAATCAAAGTATACATATCCTACACCTCTCTAGATTTGAAGTTGTGATTTTTTAGGAGGAAACATATGTTCTTAATCATTAGGTCCACTCAGGTTATATATATATTATAAGAAATATATATTTTTTATTTTAAGAAAAAATTGTAAAAAATTTAATGGTTGTTTTTTCACATTTGTGGAATAGTGTTCTTATTATATTTAATTTAGAGATTTAAGGAATGTTTTTTCACATTTGTGAATGGTATTCTCATTATATTTAATTTGGAGATTTCAACAATGTCAATAGTATTGATAATAAAATGATTAATTGAATGAACCCTTTAAACTATATATTATTTTATCTATGACAATAGACATTGACTATTATATATATGTTTTTTCAAAGAAAAATGATTTCTAATCATATATAAGATTATGCATGTTATTGTTCAATAGGACTGGATTCCATTGCTGAAACAAATAGTCCAACTGTCTTGACTCCCTCCTAACAAAACCATATTGTATTGTTGACATTTCAAATTTGTCCTCAAAATTGACTTAACATTCATCCTTTAAAAAAAACAAACTTCACATGACCTGATTTGACCAAAAGAACATAACTACCACCGCAGAGCTAACCATATTGAAAACTAGACATAAAACATTCATGACAAGACACTTCGAGAGTTACCAAGGTCTATCAGAGTTTTAGATGATATAAGATAGAGACAATTGAGATAGACTAAAGAGGAACTTCAAGCCATTTGATTCTTGCCCATCACAGAATTCGTATAGGTCAAAGGAGCTTGCTGGTAGAGATAATGCCTCCTTAGAATGCTCATCAACTTTTTGATTCAGCGCTCTATATATGTACTTGAAAGAATACCACTGAATTTATTGTAGAGAAGAATGAATGTCATGGAGTAACATGCCAAGATTGACACGTTTCCACCACGATATGTGTACAAGCCCAATCAATCATTGTTTTTGAGTCCCCCATTACGTGAATCTTGGTTATCCTTTTTTTTTTAAAGCAAAGAGGAGAGTCCACAACGTTGAGAATTCCGCTTTGGTACTAGTACCTCTGTTAGGCGCACAATGAATGTGAAAGTAATGACTTTTGATTCAAGAAAAGAACCACTCCAACCCCACATTTGGGTGGATCTTTCTGGCTTGCGTCATCAAAGAACCCCCACATAATATCAAAGTCGATATGAGGCATGACAATAATTATTGTTTTTTTTTGCATAGGCTCCATCCGATATTCTTTAGTAAGCCTCTCTTCTATAAGCCCTGTTGTTACTACCATTGGAACTACGTAGTCCTAAAAAATGCTAGTGTTATGAGCCCTCCAAATGAAATAAACCGTAATACTTGGAAAGGAACTATACTGCCTAACCACTGAGACAAGAATCAAGTAAATGAGAAATCAACTGTGCATCAAGTTTACAAAGGACCCCTGTTTGGGCTAGACCATCCTCTCTTAACTTCATTGTCCCAAGTAAGAAGTTTGTTATTTAATGCAAGCCAGAGAACGATTTTGCATTTTGTTGCCTCATTGATTTTCCAAACCGCCAACTTCTTTCTCCATCATTGAACTGAATTTCTAGTTGATTATTGTAACCAAGCTTTGTCGTGAAATCACTAGTACTAGGATTTTTAGAGCAGTAGAGTGAGTCTTCTCGTCCTCAGTTAATCTAATAAAGCTAGAGCATAAGTTGCCAACATAATTGTGCCATTCTTTCGTTTCAATTACAGATAACCCAAGATCCAATTCTGATTCCCAACCCCTCTTGCCCATTTCCTGATGATATTGGGCTTTGGCATCAATCATAGAGTAAATACTTGTTTCGTGGAGAGATTGAACAAGTCTTTTAGAAAGACGAAAGGCATAACTAACTCCCAGCCAAGGGTCTTCACCAATTCTTACTTTCTTGCCATTCCCCACCTTCCAAACTGTCCAGTGACCAATCTCAGGGAAATAAGTGACTAGTGCCTTCCAGACAATTGATCCGTTTTTAAAGGTCTTTCTAGGCAGTTGATACCAGTATTCCATCGATATACCTTTTAGATATTTGGATCACATTACTCCACCCCAAAGCGAAGAATTGTGGGTAAGCCACCTTAAACTTTTAGCTACTAAAGACTAGGAAAACTGATAAATATTTTTGAGGCCCCAATATCCCAGATTTTTAGGCATGGCGATTTTAGACCACTTTACTAAAGGAATACCCTCTAAAGCACGATTTTTAGACCATAAGAATATGAAGTTGACCTTCCTTATTTTGGATAAAATACCCTTAGGAACATTCACAATATATGTGCAGTATATAGAAATACTTTCCAAGACAAATTAAAAAAAAAACTAGGTGTCTTCCCTGCAATAAGAAGATTTTAGAAAAACTAGATGTCTTCCCCGCGATAACAAGAAGATTTTAGCAAAACTAGGTGTCTTCCCCGCGATAACAAGAAGATTTTAGCAAAACTAGGTGTCTTCCCCGCGATAAAAACATGTTAACCCACAAAGAGATATAGGCCTCTACCTTACTAAAAAGCCACATCGAATCAACAAATTTATAGGAATTTAGTTTGAGGAAAAAGCTCATGAAACCGTCATTAAGGCTCCTACAAGGAAAAAGCAACAGATTTGCCAGTAAGGCATAAAACCTCCCGAAGATTGCATGGCAACATGCATGAATTAGTAGTGTTAATTTCCATACTTGTTGCTTTTTTGTACAGATCAAGAGTCCCGTTAAGGGCTTGGATATCATAAAGAGTCCCATCACCAAGAAACAATACATCGTCAACAAATAAAATATGGGATATATTCTATGTTGAATAAACCTATACCCCCCTAAGATCCCCCATAACTCTTGCATGCACCATTAGTTTGCTTAGGCCTTCTGTCACAAATAGAGACAAAAATGGTGATAATGGACATCCCTGCTTAAGACCACGAGAACCGTGAAGGAACTTGGAAGGAGATTCATTTATTAGCACTGTGAAAGATACTGACTGCACACACTACATGATCCAGTTAGTCATGTTGATATTCATCCCCATTTGAATAAGGATTAGGCACAAGAATGACCAATTTACTCTATCATATGCCTTTGAGAGGTCAAGCTTGAGAACTACTGACAAAGGCTTTGATTGTTTGATTGAATGAAGAGCTACCTAGGCAAGGGCAACAACATCATGGATTTGACGACGATGGAGAAAGCCGAATAGTTCTTCCGAAATAATTTCACTTAAAATCAACGTGAGCTTGAGGTTTTTCACCTTAGAGACCGATTTATAAATCACATTACAACAAGAGATAGGGTGATAATCGTCAAAGGAAGACGCATCTCGCTTTTTCGGAATAAGGGCTATGAATGTAGAATTAAGTGCATCAAGCGTTTTTCTAGATCGTTGAGATTCCCTAACCACTTTAAGAAGGTCTGCTTTGATTAGCTCATAGAAGTTTGTGTAAAATTCCAATGTTAAACCATCCAAACTTGGACTCTTCCCTTTCTCAAGCGAGAACAAAGTGCTCCTTCTTCCTCTGTGATTTCCGCCTGCAAACTAACATTCATTTCAACATTGATAGAATCGAGAATTAGTCTAAGGATTTGCAGGATCTCCTAAATAGGACATCCCCTGGGCTCTTTAAATAGGGTATGAAAATGATGAATCCTTGCTTTGACCTTCTCCTTAAATAATCTTGCCATCTCCCCCTTAGAATTCCGAATCTCCTAGACGATGTTTAAGTTTCTATGATAGTTAGCGTATTGATGAATTTTTTTCGTATTACTATCTCCTTCCCGAATCCACAAAGCTCGGCTTTTAAGTCTCCATTTTGCTTCCTCTTTCTCAAGCAAATCCTACCTTACATATTCAAGAGCTCTTAATTTTGATATATCTTCGTCAGAGAAGATACCAAACTGATGTTCGATAAAACAAGGTATTCCACACAAGACAAACACCTTCTGTAACCACTTACACAACCAAATCAAAGATCAACACACTGTTGCTTTTACGTGGTTAAAACCATCGAAGAGGGAAACAATCCAAGGCCCCAACCAACATGACCAATTGAGACAATATATTAATGTTCTTTAAATAGAGATCATTGACTAATTGGACGCTAAGCCATGGATCGATATAATTGTTAAGATCAAGGAAATATGAATCGTCGAATCACTCTATGTCTAGAACATATCGTGACCGTCAGATTACATAACTACAAATCCATACTAAAGAAACACACTTTTACCTAGAGACACATTAGACCAAGTTGATTTTAACTAACTCCTAAGTGTTTAAATATCTTAACATTCCCCCTTAATAACAAATTGGGATAAGATTGAAGGATTTACAAAGGTTACACGATAGGAGAAGGAATGAGGCATTAGAGCCTATCCCCCCTTAATGACAACTTCCTGAACTCCTAACATATATCGAAGTTTAAAAAACTTCGTTTCTGTAAGATTTTGTGAAAATGTCCGCAACTTGATTTTTTGTAGGGTAAAATAATACTTCAATAACTTGATCATGAATGAGTTTTTTGATGAAGTGCATGTGTAGCTTGATGTGTTTTCTAAGTTGATGTTTAACAGGATCTTTGGCGAGCTTGATGGCACTCTGATTGTCTCATCAAAGGATGGTCGGATGTTGCTACTGAAATCCAAACTCTGAAAGGATCTATTGGAGCCACGAGACTTCTTAACTTGCATTAACCATTGCTCGATACTATGCTTCTGCTAAAGAAATATCAATAGCTTATTGTTTCTTACAAGCCCATTTGACAGGTCCGAAACCAAGATTGAAAACATAACCAACAATAGAATTTTGATCATTAGGGTTGCCGACCCAATTTGAATAAGTGAAACCAACCAATAAATGATTCCCCCCATGAATTGTTATGTATCCCAAACTGAATTGTACCTCGAACATGCCAAATTATCCTTTGTGTTGCTTTCCAATGGATTTCATGGGGTGTTTCCATATATCGGGCAACAAGACCAACAACAAAGAAAATATCACGACAAGTATGAGTCAAATATAAGAGGCTACCAACTCACTGACGATACAAAGTGGCATCAACTTTGGGAGTAGTACAAGTGGCAACAAGTTTGACTACAAACTGGAAGGGAGAAGGGGCTGGTGGTTTAGAATCATCCA
This sequence comes from Picea glauca, assembly GCA_000966675.3. Taxonomy (NCBI): domain Eukaryota; kingdom Viridiplantae; phylum Streptophyta; class Pinopsida; order Pinales; family Pinaceae; genus Picea; species Picea glauca. The sequence goes on from JZKD02S2142511.1 coordinate 27,415, forward strand.
TGTGAAAGTGGTGAAGAAAGTCACAAGCATACTTAGACTAGGAAAGAAAAATTCCTTCCTTGGATTGCAAAACTTAGAGGCTAATGAAATAATGCAAATAGCCCAAGTTTGTCATTTCAAATATTTTCTTATGGTTGGATTTCACATGGGTTAAAAGTTTAGGATCACTACCAGTGAGGATAAGGTCATTAACATAAAGATCAAGTATTATGAGATGACTTCCTACTTTCTTGGTATAGACATTAGTGTTAGAATGACTTCTAGAAAAGCTAGTGTCAAGAAGAAAGCTATCCATTTTGGCATACCAAGCTCTAGGAGCTTACTTAAGACCATAAATAGATTTTTTAAGGTGACAAACAAGGTTGGAGTCATTTTGGACATAGCAAAGAGGTTGTTCCATGTAGATTTATTCTTGCAAGTCCCCATGCAAGAAAGAATATTCAATGTAACACCCCGTTTCCCCTAGTATGTACATACATGTCTAAATGTTTCCATGAGTCATGACTAATATGTTTAAATGTTTTGGACCATGATGAACAATTAAAATGATAAATGCATTTTGATGATAATGAAAATAAATTGCTGATGGGTGGAGCACTTACAAAAAATGATGCCATGAGAGGGAATGGTGAGGAGGAACCCTTATTGGTTGAGATGACCCTTGTCAGGCAGTACCCTACTGAATTTTAAAATATTCAAACCCATAATTGTCCTTTGTCCTAGAAGATTTATTTACCAGTCAAGCTAGTGGTTGGGTGGTCCTCTTCAGAAATCAATGAGAGAATGAGCATAGTACCCATTTGGAAGTTTTAGTTTGACCCACAAATGTGGGGGATTTGACCACAAAAGTTTGCCGTAGAAGGTAAGAAAAAAGAGGAAAATCATGGACAAAGGAGAGAATACATACATGGTTGGGTCTGGGGACCAAAATTTGAGTGGAGAAGAGTGTGTGAAACTCTCTGGTTCTTAGAAAACAAAGGGAAGTCATGTTCTCTGTGTTCTAGATAAGAACATAGCAAATACATTCTCTAAACCAAGTTGACAAATGAGGTTGCGAATTTTGTGCATTTCGCTGTGAGTACCCGAATCAAGAACATGCCCCCTTGCTTGGTGGAATAGGATAATTATCTTGCTAAATTCAATTGGTGAAAAATAGTGGTTTTCATTTTTTTTTTATCTCTGTTAACGGGTGATGATTTCCCTCATGGCATCATCTTCTCGATAGGGGGTGGTCATCTGCAAGGATAGACAAAGATAGTTGTGCCTATGGTTGGGTGGAAAGAGGCTCACCCATCAACAATTGAAAATCTACTTTTAACTCTCAGATAAGCGTTTCAATAATTTGCATATGTCAAGATAAGTTTCTTAATGTTATTGAATTTATGTTTTGGTTTTAAGAATAATTGAGATTCTGTTCAAGTAGTGAAATCTGTTGTTTCATATGCCCGACTAATTGTAAAATATGAAGAGAGTTGTGTAAAGATATATTATGTTGTTTGCCTTTGATTGTTTCTACTTTTATAGACTGACGTGAGAAATTATTTGTAACTCTGAGTAAGAACAAAGTGCTAGTTGGGCATTTACAACCCATTTGTGCGAATATAATTCATGGATCAGTAGTGAAGACTAAGTTGTCAAAGTCTTCACAGAACATTTGAAGTTAAAAATATATAATCTCTATTAAATGAATGATGTTCTCTATAACACTGAAGTTATGGATCAATTATGGGAGGTGACTTGTCCCTAGTTAAAGATCAAGCCTTAGGACCTCCTTGGAAGGCTTAATTGTATACTAAATATTTTGTGGAAGCCTGGGTAAAAGCCTTTAACTTCCAACCAACATAATAAGCTATATAAGAGGGAGTCCTAGAATGAAATATTAACCACCATTTTGGTCTCATAAGTATAAGCTATTTAGTAGAGAGGATAATGTATTTTAACATGAGGAATGAACAAAATAAAATGAAATTAAGAATTATGTGTCTTGTATTTAAATTATGTCTTATTAAGACATGGTAAAAATGAAATTCTTACTTGGATTTAGTCAATAAAATCATGTCCAAAGGGAAAGACTTGAAATGGTGGCTCTTCCCTAAAAAGTAGTAAAGATTTGCATGAACATAGGTGGGCAGTTAGTCATGGTAAAAACATAGGTTTTTACCATGGAAAGTTTTATTTCCAAGAGATGTAATTTTTTGGAAAGAAAACTTAATTAAATAAAATACACTTGTTTATATATTTTAATTGTTTTCTGAACAAGATGTGCTTGGTGAATTTTCCCAAATTTACCATTTATTGTCTTAATAAATTGAATATTGGAGGGATGAATTTGTTGAAATTACTAATACAACTGAGAGGGGGGAGGGGTGAATCAGTTGTCTTTGAGCTTAAACAATGTTAACGATATTAAAATATTCTTAATCTTTCTTCAAGTGATCATCAACATTATACAACATATGGACAGTAAAAGTAAAAGGCATCAGTCACACATAAAGTATACACAGAGACGGATTTTTCACAAGGAAACCCATAAAGGGAGAAAACCTCTTCTTCTTCGAAATGATAGGCAGTCTTTTAAGTTCTGTACATCATCTTTGATTGAACACCAACTCAATGTGAGGCTGCTACCTCTGTTTTACAAGCTGCAACTTGTTTGAGAGCACCAACTCTCTGGTTTCTCTAGCATCCACTAGAAGGAAGCACCGACTCCCTGGTTTCTCTAGCACCCACTAGAAGGAAGCACCAACTCCCTCTATGTTCCAACACCAACTGGATGGAAGCACCAACTTCCAGTTACACAGGCTCCAACCTGTATAACAGAGAACACTTGTTCTCCCTAGCACCACCCTGCCACCCTTGTTTCTCTGGCTGCGACCAGATGGAAGCTACAACTTCCTGTGTTCAAGCTCCCACTTGTACCTTTGAGGACAACAGTCCTCCCGAGCACCTCCCAACCTCCCTAGAAAATAAATGGCTAAATAAACATTCAACTTTACAGATAAATCAATTCTTATCAATCTTTCTTTGTTCTGTAAATCTGGTCTTCTGCACACTGTTCTGCTGCTCTTCTCTTCCTCTGTCTGTTCAGCAGGTATGCTCTGCATCAACTCATGCTTTCATTCTGCTCTTCTTCAACTTGTTCCGTTATTCTGCTTTGTGTTTCATCTCACACTGCACATATGCTCAATCTCCTCCTGCGCATTTTCTCATTTTCCTTTTCTTAACGGTTTCATTGTTTTCTCATTCAGAACAACCAGCAATACACAGTCCGTTTCGTCTTCTTTTATACACACCTACACAACGGTTCAACTTCCCAACTCCTTAGGCAAAAAGAAGACAACTGTCCGAGCAACTGAAACGCCAACTGAAACGCTAACTGATTTGCAATCATGAGTCCGTTTTGCTAACAGATTCCAAACTAAGGAGTTAACTGTGAGAGAGAATAGTAACCCTCTGATCAATACTTGATCCAATGGTTCAGATCCAATCGAGATTTCACACATCGCGATTTCGACACTCTTAGCGTTCATAGTTTTTGTCACATACAAATCCCGATCCCCGAAACTCCGTGAAGAAGTCAGATCAACGGTCCAGATCATTTCTTGATCTAACGGTTCAGATCCAATCGAGATTTCACACATCGCGATTTCGACACTCTTGGCGTCTAGAGTTTTTGTCCCTTACAAATCCCGATCCCCGAAACTTTGTGAAGAAGTCAGATCAACGGTCCAGATCATATCTTGATCTGACGGTTGCAGTTACATTGCGATTTCGCATATCGCGATTTCGTAATTCATGTTGCATCGTTTCTTTTGCCTCTCCATGTCCCGATTCGCGAAACTCCGATAAGGAGTTGGATCAACAGTCCAAATTCAATCTTGACTCAACGGCTGCGATTGAATCGCGATTTCGACATTCATGCTGCATTGTTTTCTTTGCCTCTCCATGTCGCGATTCGCGAAACTCTGATATGGAGTTAGATCAACGATCTAGATTTGATCTTGACTTGATAGCTGCAATTGAATCGCGATTTCACATTTCTTGTTGCATTTTCTTTTCCTCTTGATGTTGCGATTCACGAAACTCCGATAAGGAGTTGGATCAACAGTTCAGATATGATCTTGCTTCAATGGCTGTGATTAAGTCGCAATTTCGCATATCGCGAAATCAACATTCTTATTGCATTGTTTCTTTGACATCTCCAACACGCGATCCTCGAAACCCTGATATGGACTGGAATCAACGGTCCAGATTCTTCCTTAATCCGACGGCTCAGATTACATCGCGATTTCGCATATCGCGATATTGGGATTCCTGATGTCAATAATATTTGACATATCCAACTCTCGATCCCCGAAACTCCAACAAGGATTGGAATCAATGGTCCAGATCAAACCTTTGATCTGACGGCTCAGCTTACATCGCGATTTCGAGAAGTTAAGGAACCCTATTCCTTTGATTCTCCAGTCAGCGAACTTACGATCTTTCCCCACGTGCCCTTCCTGATGATGGACGGTCCACCTTCTTTCGGGATTTTGTGAGCCCCTTTTCTCCTTGTTATACTTTAAAAGGTGTGCAGGTTCTCCTTGATCCAACGATGGTCAGATCCCGCGCTTGGATCGAACCCCTGAGATCTATCCTCCTCTTCAGCGTGCTCTTCTTGACTAAACTCAGATCCGACGACCCTCATTATG